>JAVSCE010019696.1:0-64999 GCA_032199065.1 Smutsia gigantea | reverse complement strand
CCTTCTCCCTCCTTCCTCACTGGCCCTTTCCAACCCCTCACTTTTGGTAACCACTAGTCCCTTCTTGTAGTCTGTGAGTCTGCTGCTATTTTGTTCCTTCAGTTTTGCTTCATTTGTTATACTCCACAAATGAGGGAAACCATTTGGTATTTGTCTTTCTTTGCCTGACTTATTTCACTGAGCATAATACCCTCTAGCTCCATTTATGTTGTTGCAAATGCTAGGATTTCTTTCTTTCTTATGGCTGAATAGTATTCCATTGTGTATATGTACCACCTCTTCTTTATCTATTCATCTACCAATGGATACTTAGGTTGCTTCCATATCTTGGCTATTGTAAATAGTGCTGTGATAAACATAGGGGTGCATGTGTCTTTTTGAATCTGAGAAGTTGTTTTCTTTGGGTAAATCCCTAGGAGTGGAATTCTAGGGATTTACCCAAATGGTATTTCTATTTTTAGTTTTTTGAGGAACCTCCATATTGCTTTCCACAATGGTTGAACTAGTTTACATTACCACCAGAAGTGTAGGAGGGTTCCCCTTTCTCCGCACTCTCGTCAGCATTTGTTGTTCCTAGTCTTTTCTATGTTGGCCATCCTAACTGGTGTGAGGTGATAATTTCATTGTGGTTTTAATTTGCATTTCCCTGATAATTAGTGATGTGGAGCATCTTTTCATGTGCCTGTTGGCCATCTGAATTTCTTCTTTGGAGAAGTGTCTGTTCATATCCTCCACCCATTTTTTAATATGGTTATTTTCTTTTTGGGTGTTCAGACATGTGAGTTCTTTTATATACTTTGGATGTTAACCCCTTGTTGGATCTGTCATGTACAAATATATTCTCCCATACTGTAGGATGCCTTTTTGTTCTGCTGATGGTGTCCTTTGCCATACAGAAGCTTTTTAGCTTGATGTAGTCCCATTTATTCATTTTTATCCTGGAACCCTGGAAGGAACATTCTATCACTTTTATATTCATTTGATATAAGTGTATCACTAGGTCCAGCCCACACTCAAGAGGAGGAGGAGGAGGATTATGTTTCACCTCTTAAAGGACGGAGTATCATGTATTTGTGGGCATATCTTCAAAACCCACCACAGCAATATTGGCGGTACCAAAAAACTGTTCAGAGCACATAGATCTGAAGCATCCTATGTCAATCAAGATCTCGGCAACATGTGAGCTGAAGGGATACCCTGGAGCAGTTAGCTATTCCTTCCGCAGGCAACTCCTCTAACAGTTTTTTGTTTGTTTGTTTTGGCTTGGTTTTTGTTGCCCGTATAGTGACTAGTGCCATTAATTGCAAGTTTCATGTGTAGCATTAGATGACAGAATAGGTGTGCGCTTAGTAGGACCACCTAAACAGCATGCTATTCATTTGTGGAACAACGGTATCTTTATCCTGATTCCGCCAAGCCTGGACTGGATGACATCTTGCCAGTCCCAAGTCCTCTAGGCTATTCTGGGCTTTCAGCTGCCACTGGGCTCATGGGTTGCTTCCCAGCCGCCTCATTATGGAGGGCCTGCCTTCTCCACAGGCTTCTACCCCAAAGAGCTTTTGGTCTGGCTGTGGAGGGAACCAGCAAAGTTAACCAACCCAACCCAAGAGAAAGGAAGAATGAGGGCTAGAGGATATGTTTTATTCTCCGTAAACTCACAAGCTTTCCTTAGTCTTAGTCTATGTTCGGAGAGCACAGCACAGAATAAATATTGAATGGTAGAATTTCAGGCCCAGAGGAACTAATGGAAATCACTTAATTTGACATTCTTATTTTGCACATGAAAAAACTTAAGTCACAGGGAAGTCACTAACTAATCAATGACAAAGCCAGGACTTGATCCCAGGTTTTTATACTAGAAAGCACTGTTCTTCCATAGTCCATATGACTGCCGTTTGCCTTAAGTTCAAGTACGTCTCAATTCAACTGCATGTTTAATGACTATTTTAAGGATCCCAAGAAATGTCGGTAACAGTGTACGTGTGTGTGTGTATTTTATTTTGGAATGACTGTTAATCTAGAACCCAATCAAATTTACTCCTTCATACCGTTAGTGGGAATATTTAGTATAAATTTTCCAAAAGGCAATTTTGCAATATCTATCAAAAGCCTTTAAAAAGTAGATGCCTTTTCCCAAACATTTTTTTTCTAAGACCTTAACCTAAGAAAATAATCATGGGTGAGCATGTTACAAGGAGTCCACTGCAGTTTTGTCATAGTGAAATATTGGAATCAAGTTAGACATTGAACAATAAAGTGTGCTTCAGTGACTTCTGGCACATCCAGACAACAGAATCCATGCACTATTAAAAAAACCTTTATATCTTTTTAAACATCAGGGACTTCCACAGTGGTATTTGGAGAGCTATGCTTTTCTTATTCAATGCCTTAATTCAATCCCATCTGGAGCCTAAGCCCCATGGTTCTCCTCCTACTTAAATCCAGTACCTATTTACAGTGCTTGGCACAGAAAAGGACCTGACAATATTTTAGACATGAGTAAATGACTCAATGACAATTAGACTCTTAGTGTGACACTGGAAGCACCCTAACAGCAAAATCACGCCCAAGAAAGAGGAATTATAAATATTATGTCCATATAAATAATTATTTGCAAGTAAAGCAATTATTTGAATTTGAATTACTTCAAATATGAAAACAGAATTTGATTCTCCATTATTATAATACCCAAATTTACCATTTACATTATACAAGGAGCAATACCTAGCCACGCGACAGCTAAATACCTAGAAAAACATTTTACTATTAGATAAGCTAGAGATTTGCCGGCCATGCCACTCAACTAAATATCCTAAAATATCCAGATGCCTAGTATTGTGTATCTTTTTTAAAAATTAATTTAAACATTTGTATAATTGAATATGTTTTGCCATTCAAATAAAATTTCCTCTCCAGTTGGTTTAGAATCATGGAAACATAGAAACTTTATCACATTTTGATTTGCACAAGACTCTTGGGAGTATAAATTCATATAACCACTTGGAAATCAATTTAGCAATATGTATCAAATGTTCACAGCCTTTGACCTTATGATTCTGTTTCTGGGAGCACATTCTAAACAACTTGTGCTCAATATATAACAAATAGCATTACAAACACAGATTATCCATCAAAGTATTATTTCTAATAGCCCCAAATTAAGTTACCTAAAAAATAAATGGCAAGGGGCATTACGATAAGCACACATAATGTAGGGGGGGGGGCATGGGGAAGACAGTATAGCACTGAGAAGACAAGTAGTGATTCTATAGCATCTCACTACGCTGATGGACAGTGACTGTAATGAGGTTTGTGGTGGGGACTTGATAATGGGGGGAGTCTAGTAACTACAATGTTGCTCATGTAAGTGTATATTAATGATACCAAAAAAAAGGCATGTAAGTTATGATATATTCTTAAAAGGGGGTTGAGATGATAATAATTATATAATATTTATAAATATTATATTATTTTTATGTAAATATTTATATGATTATAAATTATAATATATAATACATATTGTATATTATATAATACATTTACATTATATAGTTATTTACATATAATCAATTACATAATATATAATAGGCATATAATTATATTAAATATAGCATATTTATATTTATTTATAATTATTTTTATGTATTCTATTGTCATCTCTATTACAAATATTTTAATATAAATATAACATAAATACTATATTTATACAATATTTATAGAAACCATAACAATATTAGAAAATGTTTATACTCCTAAGTGATAATCATAAGAAATTGTACATATGCTCTGAGCCTAAGTACGTTAATGATTTTAAAAAATATGTATGTGATATACAATAAAATGCCTGGGAGGAAATACATAAAATTGGTTACAAAGGCAGTCTTTACTGCATTTACTCCATTTTCTGCAATGGGTAAGCATACACTGTCAGCTGTGCTGTAACTCCAATGTATGCATTCCTAAAATCACTACACTATATAAAATCGCACAATAAAAAACCACAGGGCTTACGAGGCAAGTGGAGTAAAGAGTACAACACTCCAAAACTTTACCACTCACACATTAAAAACAAAGGTGGGAACCTAATAACAACAGTTTTACACACCTTAAGTGGTTAAGCAATTCTTAAATACTAAAATAAATATGACATTTGATCTTGACAAAGCCCTAAAATTTTCTTGTGGAAGTGGCTATTGGAAGGGTTGCAGCTTGTGAGTTACTGTGAAGTGAAGGAAGGAGGACGGAGGGAAAGCTGTACACCAGGCATGGATGGGTGTGTGCGTGTTTCCCTGCACAGCTGCTTCAGCTGAGTGCAGTGTTCTGCATTAATCCAGTGTGTCTTGTGGATGGAAATGCACATAAGCACATACAAAATTGGCATTATACTCAATGGTCTCCTAATATATTAATTTTATTGGAACAAATCTATGTTTTCAAAGCAAACACTATAATAGAACTGACTGTATTCTGTTTCTAATAAGTAAACTTAAACGTGAGCTAAAAAAATCATATTTGTAAAGTTGTTTACACACTCTACACCACCTCAAAACAACTGAGTACATGAATAAATAATAAATATATGTGAATCGGTTTGGCAACCAGTAGACAAATGAAGCAACGGACTGAGTAAATATTTCACTCTTCAAGTAAGTTATGTCATACCAGTGTTTTGAAGACAGATCTCAAAAGCATTATTTGATGACGAGAATAGCAATGGAACTGTTTTAATCAGCTTTGGTCCATCAGATAAGTATTGGGCTGGATGACCTGGAGGTCATTTCCAACATATAATGAGATTTTATGATAATGTACTGTTTTCTTAATAATAAGGTACTTTATTTTTGTATAAGAATAAACAAGCCCTAGAGGGTTGAGACTTAGCAAGAACTCCACAAATTCCAAACAGCAATTGAAAATAATAACAGTAAATCCAGACACACCATTCTGTAAATGGTGTAAATATTTCAAATTAAAAAAAAATGTTTAAAATACTTTTTCTATCTTGTTGTGGTTGTGTCTAAAAAACTGCAAATATGCGAAACCTCTTACTTCTGTCATTTGTATATGAACATAAGCTGTTATATATAGTCCAGGTTACTTTCCTCTGATTATGGAAGACACTTACATCCTTTAACTACTTGGCATCTCTGTGCCAAGAGAACATAACCCACAGACTCAAACCTTTTTATTTCCTAAATCTCACCTGAGAATAATATGAAGTTTTGCTCTGATTTTAAAATTACCTTGACTTAAACTAACACAAAAAAAGGCCTTTCCTGGGAAACAGCTTGTCCAGCTGAACGTTTCCTTTTTTCTGATGGATGTTATAAAAGGGGAAACGACTCATTTGGCAAAGTATAGTACATCATTACTCAAATCAGAGTTCAATAGTTCAGATTTTTAGAGGCCTTGGGGAGGAAGAAAAAGAACTTTGTTTTCAAGGGAAATGATTTTGCCCAAGATTTCAAAACTGAGCTAGCATATTCTACAGAATTCTGCAACTAGGCATACATAAGGCAGATGTCCAAGTCAGTATACTGAAATTGCTTACATAGCTAATCATTATTTGATTTTTAAAGCTTCCTGTTTTGAAAGGCAAATGATTTTTCCCAAGCCTTTAAAACTGTGCTGCCATATTACAATATGTATGTATAACTCACATGTTCAAGCCAATATACTAATAGAGTTGTTTAAATGAACTGTTATTTGATTTTTTATAAATGAAGGGAAAACATGTTTGTAAAAATAAATAAATTATAATTTATCCATTGACGTAGTTCACTAAACAATCAAAGGGCTGCACATGGAATGAGACATTAATGTCCAATGTACGTCTAAGAATTTTGTAATAATCACCTTATATATTTGCATAGCACTGCTCATACATTATAGCATTTGATGATTTTCATATCTGCTCTCCATGAGAAATCAATAATCTATTATAAGAAACCACATTTGAAATACTGTCACATCTTTCCATATGCCTTAGTTTTTGACAAGCATTGTCACAGAGTGACCTCCACCAGGCACTTAGATGATGTGTAAGTAGACTGTACAAGTTCAAGGGATTTAGTCATTTGTTAATTTTGTAGAGACAGATGATCTGAATTCCAATGAAGACAGATAGCCATTCGGTATCCAGAAAGGATAGGGGTGGTGAGGAGGATGTTTCTTTCCAAAAGCGATCAATTGAATAAAATGATGGTGGAAACTGAAAAGGCAACCAATGTAGAGTCTGAGGAAACTGAGTGGCTACCCATGGCTGTAGAGGGGCATGCAACCGGGAGACTGACATGCAAGAGCAGGGACCAGCGCTTCTACATCTGAGAACTTCAGAACTCACAAAAGTCTCCAGGGGTATCTGCAGGAAACATCAAGGTTAACCAGGAACAAGATGTGAAGGTGCTCTTACGCCACGCTCCCTTTATGAGGGCCTCTCCACCCATCCCTGGTGACCTCTGAAACACTTGTTCACTGCTGCATTCCTTCTCTTCCTTGTCTACTTTTCTACTTTCTCCTCCACTGCAATTATGTAGAGTTTCTGGCCATGCCATGAAACATTTTAAAGTTTTGCCACACATATGCACAGGCTACATATAGCAGCTGGCTTTACTTTAATCAGGGTATCACATGAGCAAAGATTTGCTGCAGTTATTTGTTTAGCCTTAAGCCACTAGCCTTTAAATTTGCTGGTTCTCTGAGCTCCCCGCTCACTCCTCTCTCCCCTCCTCATCCTCTCCAAATAAGACCCCTCGCCCACTTTCTTCGTCGCCAGGCCACTGAAAGCTCACCCAGTGGTCTCGGAGTGGACTGGGAAGGACAGCCATGATGAGATAGATGAATTCTTTGCGGTATTCTAATACTAAATCTACAAGATGCCTTGAAAATAGTTTCTGAACTGTAGATACAGGAAGTCTCCTTACTTCAAGCAATCTACAGCCTGAAATGTCCTCCAAGTCCTTTCTCTATGAGCCTCTGTGAATTGAGAAATAAGTCATCATGAAATAAATGAGAACTAAAACACTATCAATGTTTGGTTGTTTGTTTTGACTCATGCCGTAAACTTGTGAGTCACACAGTAAAGGAATAAATTGACTTGGTTTTCCTTTCTTTTTTTTTCTTTTTTTAATGCTTTCCCACCATCACCAATATTTCCAGAGGAGACAGGGACATAACAGGAGATAACAAAGAATGTCTGATACTTGGTGTTCATGGTGAAGAAATGAGATTATGTCACTGATCAAAGACTAGTGGATGGTTGAAACTTTTTTAAAAAGTTCAATGTAGGTGAGAGAAAACACAACGCATTTAAATGTCGTTACTCCCCCCGCTGGAACTTTGAAGTGAGTATTCAAAAAGATGGAGACTCTTGGAGCAAGTTCATTTTGCTTCCCGCACTTGCAACCGAGTTTAGGATAGGCTGGTGCAGTGCTGCCTTACACAACAGCCGCTGTGCTCCTACTGCAACATTTCAGACCACAGGCATACCGCACGCTACTTGTGTTCAATAGTTAATGCTGGAAACCTTGAACATCCATGAAAAAAAGACCTAGTTAAAACCCTGTAATAAAGAAAATATTGATCAAGTCACCATGCACAAATTATCACATCAGTGTAGAAAGCAGGGCATACAAATGCAATAATCAGGGTGAAAACTCACTGAAAACACTTAAAACCCTCCTTGCATATAGGGAAGTTTTATGTACACAGATGGCTAGCCATCACGGTCATAAAGCACCTATGAGGACCTCACTGGTCAACTCAAGTCCAAGAAAGAAAAGGAGATGGAACAGATGAGACAGACGAATGGGTGAAGTTCACTACATTCCCCATCTCTTCTGATACATTTCCTTTTACTCATCAGCCCTCTGCAGGCCAGCTTCCCTCACACCACAACAGCCCACCCAATCTCAGGATCACCAATAACTTCCTAACCAATGAGGCAAGCACTCTTTTGTCTCGAGCCTGTGTTCATCCTTTCAGCAGCATTTGATACAATTAACCTTGAAGCTATCTCCTCCCCACTACCACCACCATCACGAAAATTTTAAGCAGGAAAAAATGGAAAGAATTATATGATAAATACCCACTTACTCACCACCCAAATACTAAACAGATATTTTTCGATACTTTTACTATCACATTCACATCCATTCATCTTATCATTTTTGATGGTTTCCAAGTAAATTGTAGACATCAGGGCAATTCCCTCTAAACACTTCTGCATGCATAGCACAAACCACAGATACTATCTCCCTTTGGGGCAAGAAGATAAATATGTGTTCCTGGTTCTGCCCTTTCCACCCTCTCCTGTGTCCTGTTATACACTTTCACATCTTGGCTATGGTGGCAGCTGAAACAACCTCAACAGTCGTGCCTTAGAGGGCTCTTGAACCTGACCTTACACTTGAGCTCCAGTTTACCAGAGGCACTTTCCACTTCAGGTGTCTGAAAAAATTTGTTTGTTGACACCTGTGTTATTTCCTTGTGTTTCTTATTATAGTCATATTTACTGATAAGTAAACCTGAGCTAGCACTCTTGGAATTTTCTTCCCCTTCCCTCATTGTATTCCACAGTTTTATAATTCCTACTACCAAGACTTCTAGCAAATCTTTCCCACGTCCCAAGCCCACTGTCCTGCTGCAGACCAAGCCTCCATCATCTGTCTTCTGGATTCCTCAAAGGTCCCCCAGCTCAGTATGCATCCTCTACGAATCGAGCACCAGCTGATTGGTTTTCACAACAAAGCCAGAGGTCTGTGGAATCGGTCCTTTATTGAAAGCCTTCACTATCAATTCCCCTGTCCTTACGGTCTAGAGCCGTGCTGTCCAATATGGCAGCCACCGGCCTCATGGAGCTAGCGAGTACGTGAAATGTGGCTAATAAGAATTGAGATGCGGTGCAAGTACAAAATGCATAGTAGATCTGGAAGATTCTGTATGAAAAAGGCAAATTGTCTCATTGGTAATGTTTGATTGCATGTTGAAATTTGCATATTTCAGACATTTTGACTTAAATCTAAATACTACTGAAATTAACTTCACCTCTGCAATCTTACTTTTTTAAGGTGGTTACTAGAAAATTAAATGACTTATGTAGTCCCATTACATTTCTATTGGACAGTGCTGTTCAAGAATAAAGTCCAAGCTCCTTAAGCATGCCATTTGACGATCCTCAGCCATCTTTGCCCGTGCTTTGCTCCCAACTTGATGTCTTTCTCCTCACAGGCAAAGTCAGAATGTTGAACTGAAGCACACACTACGATTGTTTCTTAGAACAGAGGCAGGTGATGGAGTATTGCCTCACTGTGTTCCCCACTAATCCCTCCAAAGGCTTCACAGGCTGCTCGGGCGTCCAAAAGACAAAAGAGAAATGGAGGATAAATAAACTAAACACACACTCAAGTACACTCAAGGAAACATCGAAACGGACTATTAAGGTTTTAAAAAAAAATGACCAAAGACTGCTTTGATTTGTGTTTGTGTGATGACTCTTTCCTAATGGAGTGTAGCTAAGTATCTAATCACCTTTATATGAAATGCTATCATCCCAAACAGCTCTAAATATTTCAAAAGTTCCCACAAGTCACCACCATCTGGTCTGGGATGGACTATCGGATTCTCAAGCAGCCACACGGAGCTCTGTTATTTCTGAGTTGTACCTCAGGTGAGAGGTGCATCACCTACACCATGTATTCACAATCGCGCCCATGATCGTCAGCAGTGGGTACTCACCTGAGAGTAACAAGGTAAGTAAAGAAAGCCTTTAGCCTACTCTTGGTGTCTGCAAACTATAGCCAATGAGCCCAAAGCAGGTTTGATGAATTAAGTTTTACTGGAACAGAGTCACGCCCATTCACTTATATATAGTCTCGGGCTGCTTTCCTGCTACAAAAACAGAGTTGAACAATTGTGAAGGAGAACACACAGCCTACAGTCTAAAAACAGTGAAAAACTGCTGACCTCTAGCCTAAGAGGTCAGTGTTTCATCAAACCAATAGTGAATCTTTAATGTGATAAGTAGAGTTTCAGGCCGTGGACATGTAAGGTTTAAGGTTTAAAATCCAAGCACAGAATACTCCCACTCGGCTTCTCAAGGGAGCGTGAAGAACACTCATTTCAGACTTTTCAAACAGGACTTCTGTTCCTACTCACTAGTGACTTTCAAACTTTTTTCTATAGAGATCCACTATACCAAATACGTTTCATACCTAACCCTTCCTGCACACACACGCGCGCACGCACACACACACACACACACACACACATACCTAAACCAAGTCTGTTAAGATAATATTTGTCTTGCTTACTACATGGGATCCACTCTCCTATCTGCTCCTATTTTAGTACCTTCCACTTAAAATGAGATTTTATAATACACCAATGCCTTATAATTCAGTTTGAAAAATTCTTGGTATATACCAGCTTTTCATTGTCTAACTCTGGTCTTCCCCATAAGCCATGTTATGAACTAGAAGCCATTCACCTTCAGGAGAGACTCCATTTGTCTAACTATTCTGCTCCATTCATGCAGAATTTAGTTTTTAGTTTTTGTTTTACTATATGAATTACTTCCCAATATGTTTTTAGAAAAAGAGTATTCCAAGATTCTTTTGAAAAGTTGGAGGGCATGGCAATAATGATCCCACTTTCTTACTTAGCAGTCAGCTGGAGCTGGAAAGTAGTTTCTCCAAAGCTTGCTTCCAACTTGCCACCCTTTGCCACAGGGCAAATGCATCCGAAAATCCCAAGAATTTTCATCACAAGCATTAGCTCCCCATACCTCCGCCCATATAAGTATTAATACAGATCCAATTGGTTTTCTTTCCATCATTAAACCTTAGCAGGGCGTTCTAGGAGACTCTCTGGCTTTGGGGAAAGCCTTCTTAACAAATACTATCATAATTCCAAGTCCTTCCACACCAAGAAGAAAGCATAAAAACCTCATTAGAAAGAAAAATTAGTAGGCTTTATTTCTTAAAAAAAAAAAACACCAGCAACATCTGATGAAGAAAACTACAAGAATAATTAGAGTCCACCAGGAAAAAAAACCCAACAGATGCCTGTTTTATTTACTCAAAAGCTTTGTTTGTAAAATGAAATCGCTTCATCGCTTCAGCATTTTTCTATAGCCAGAACTCTTCAAAACATTAAGTTAGAGCAAACATGGCTTCAGTTAAGAAAGGTGATGAGGGGAGCAGTTAGCTCTGAGAATGTAACTTTAGTTGCAGCTTAATCCAATTCTTTTTTTAAATACCTGAAGTTAATGAGAATCTGCAAAGATTTATGACTGTAACAAACACATCATTTTTGACTTTGTCATTCAAACCAGCCTGGCAACTTTGATATTTCCTCCTGAAAGGAGAGATCTAAGCCAAGTAAGAACTCTGAAAAAGGGGGAAAGGAATTTTATTCCCATAATTTGATTGATTACTTCCTACTCTGAACACTCGAGAGAGACAAAGAAAACTTTTTCCTGTCTGTACTCGGATTTCTCCCACTAATCTTTTACAAGCAGGCAATGACTATAAAACACAAATTACTTACAAGGATCCATAGACCAATCACACCAGCTGGGTTCCATAGTCTATATGCATCAAAAAATTGGGGAAAACATCTGAGATGAAAACATCTGAAATTGGTGCTTTAGTTCACCCATTCTGGGAGGAGAAAAAAATACTGCTATAATTTGTTACATTTTCTACAATATTTTTGTCATTATTGCTAACCCTCCAAAATTAAATTTCTATCATTCAGAGCATGCAATTGTTTCCCAACTGTATTCTCCAGAATCGTACCCTGGGCATCAGAAGCCTTCGGTTCTGGTCTCTTAGCTTTGCCTTGGGCAAGGCACCCTGGTGTCTTCATAAGCAAAAGACACTCTTTACATCTAACATACATCTTCTACAGTTTATGATTCTACCTGACTGGAACCAAAGGAATTCAAATCAACTGCCATGTCGTATGTAGCAATGACCTGACTGCTATAGTAAAGGGCTTGGCACTAATGCCGATCAAATGGCAGGAAAGCAATTAGATGAAAATTATTAATAACAATAATAATGAAGATAGTACAGTGCTTGGAGGTAAAATCGGGCTGTGCCCTGATTGGGATTATTAACATATATAAAGGATATGAAATAAGAGTATCAATCAAAAGGTGCAAATACAGGACAGAGTGAGAAGGAGGGTCTTTGGACTGACCCAGCCATGTCCAGGGAGAGTGCCCAGTGGGGATCCACACAGTCCAAAGGGGGCATGGGATCGCTTCCTGAGATTGCAACTGAACAGAGCCACCGGCTCAGCTTGCCCCAGTGCCAAGAGCAGCGAGCAGCCTTCTCCTCACACTTCTGACCATATTTTGGCTTCCCCATGCAGCGATCTGGAAAGAAGTTGCTCATATGGACTATGTAACAGGAAGAGTTTTTTCATGGTTATTGTCATGTTTTAATGGATGGGGAAAAAAATCAATTGAACGTTCCAGGATTCTGATATGTTCAATAGGATGAATTCTATGATCAGACTGCTTATAAAAGAGAGAGAGAGAGAGAGAGAGAGAGAGAGAGAGAGAGACACAGAAGCTGACTTAAATGAGAAATGGCTTTGGTTATCCCACAGAGGCTAACAGATTTGCAAGGATATTTCAGTACTTTTAAAAATTCTTATTTTCAATCATATGTTGATATTTGCCCAGCTGTCTAACTAAAGGTCCAAGACCAGAATCAAACATACCAATCACATGGGGCAGCCTTTCTATCCCTGCGCCCCCACATGGCTTGCTGTTTGGGCACGAGCCCCATATGGACAATTCTGAGAACATGACAAAATGCCCTAGTGGTGGAGTACTGGCGTGCTAGAGCTGGGTGGACCTGGACCCAGCACCAGTTTTGCCGTTTACTGGGCTGTAGGACCTTGGCCAAGGTACTTCACCTTTCTAAGCTTCTATTTACTGATCTGCGGAAGGCAGAGAATGACAGGGCAAAACAGTATTCAACAAATATAAAAAGACTGAAATCGTATCAGGTATCTTTCTTGACCACAATGAATGAAACTAGAAATTAGTATCATGAGGAAAACTGGAAAATTCACGAACATGTAGAGATTAAGCAACCCACCCCTGAACAACCAATGGGTCAAAGAAGAAATCAAAAAGGAAATGAAAAAATATCTTGAGACAAACAAAAACAGAAACACCATATACCAAAACTTACAGGATGCAGCAAAAGTAGTTCTAAGAGGGAGTTTATAGTGACAAATGCCTCCGTGAAGAAAAAGAAAAGGATGTCAAACACCCCAATTTTATATCTCAAGGAACTAGAAAAAGAACAGTCTAAGCCCAGATTTAGTAGAAGGAAGGAAATAACAAAGATCAGAACAAAAACAAATGAAATAAGAGATTAAAATAATAAATTTCATCAAATGTACATTGCAGGTTTCAAATTTTTGCTGTTTTTAAAAAGATTCACAGCACATGAAGAGAAGCGTATGCCAACTAAGATGGGAAAACACCAAATAACAAATAGGGAATGGTATTATATCACAGAAATCACTTTACCTACATAAGCATTAGTAGCCTGAACTTTGCATGAAACAGGTTTATAAAATGAATCCAATAAGATAAGTGAATCAATGATTAAGAAACACTGTTAAGTTCTTTGAGTTTCATGATGTAGTGGGTGTCATTTTGTTTTGATGAAGTAAAAATGTAACGTGGACAAAACTATTCTTACATTTATTGAAAATAGCAATGGAAATGATTTTCACTACTGTTTATTAAACCAGAATCTCACATGCAAAACTGCATGTTTAAAAACAGAAGCAGAAAACGCCAGAATGGGACCTAGACAGGAACTTTTGAGTCTGATTAACACTGGCATCCTGGCCATAGCGCCTCCAGCAAGAAGAACCACGTAGGATGCCCAGGGCTCTGGAGGCCAGGTTTTTCTCTCCTTCCCTCATTCTTTCACCCTATGATCACCCCAGGAGTGTTCTGCTCCCATGACTGGTCTCCTAAGCCAAAGAGTCTGAACCAAAAAGATTAAAGCACCAGGTCAAATAAGCAAATAGAATATTTCAGCTGGCCTGGGAAATCTGGACTGTCTTGTCATCTTAGCTATAGGGAGCGTCCCCAGCACGGCCCCATCTCATCACCCTAGAGCCAGCGCCAACTCCTGACAACAGCTTCTCCTATATTTGTAGCACAAAAGCCAGATGCCCACATCTGATTTTCCTCTGTCCCCGACTTCATTGTGTTCTCAAAAACCTGTCATTTACATCAAAGTCATTGCTCTCCAACACAAGTAGGAGTCAGTTAAGGGTGGTCGACTTTTTATACCTTCTTCTTTTACATCTGTCAGCCGTAAAAAAGAGCAAGGAAGGAAAACAAAACTGTCTCTGTGGCTGTTCCAGGGACAAGAGAGTAGGAGGGGAGCCGTGAGCCAATTTTATTATGAAATAAGCTGAGGGTAAGATCAGCTTGTCTGGAAGTAACAGGTGCTGGCAGTGGAGGGGAAGCTGGCAGGCCTGTGCCGGGGGCCTTCGGAAGGAAAGGAAAGCAGAAACGTGAACTACAAGGGAGCCGGCGTGCAGAGGGCTATTTCAGTACAAGCCCTCCTTCCTTGATGCCGTGAGACATCTATCTCCTGCCTTCTTTGTCGATGTTGCTGTTTTTAATTTGGTTTTAGAATAATTTCAGATACTAGCACTGTAAACTAGAAATAGTACAGAATATTCTCAGGTACCCCTTCACCCAGATTCTCCTGGGGTGGTCATCTTACATACCCCGAGAACAATGATCAAAGCCCAGAAATTAACTAAACTCTACACAAAATTTCCATTTCTCTAGTTTATTCATAAACGACCTTTTCCTGTTCCAGGATCCAATCAGGGTCCCACACTATATTAACTTCTCAGTTAATTCATGACTTAATGAATGATTAGCCTCTTTTGTCTCCTCTGAAGCCAAACAGTTCATCAGCCTTCCTTTGTCATACACAATCTTGACATTTTTGAGGTCCCATACTGCTCCTCCATTTGGGTTGCTCTACCATTTTTTTATGATTCCACTGGGATTATGGATTTGGGGGGAGGGGAGCAAGTGCCCCACAGGCACAGTGCCCTCCTCACTGTGGTGCAAAGGCGTACATGATCTGCCCAGGATGACAAGGCAGGGTTAGCCTTATTGCTTGGTTAAGGTGCTACATGTCAGGTTTCTCCACGTGGTGTTCCTGTCTTTCCCTGTCCTCGTGCCTTACTTTTAACCTGAGCATCAGCTCCCCCACTCCCCATGCTGCCCTCCAGTGCAGTCACAGGAAGATCTCTTCGTTGGAACTCTGAAATCCCCTTCCCATGACACTGTCCCACGTGGGCAGGGCACTCAACAGTGCATCTCAGGTACATTAAGGGTTAAAAGGCTTCTGTGTGCAGCCTGTTAAGAATGATGGGACCCCCTCCAAAGCCCACAGGACACAGGGGAAGGAATAGGTTGCATTACTGATGTTGCAATAAAATCATCTGGAAGTATTTTCATTTGAAGCTGGCTTTCAGAAACAGAGGCAAAACACACTAACAAAACTAATCTGAGGCATATGGCATTCCTTTCAGTCACGCACATTTCTAATATAAATCTCCTAATCATTTATATCTTGCTTTTCAGGTTTATTGTGAAGGCAAGTCGCTTTTATTTCTCTCCAAAGAATAAACTCCCTGCTTAAAAGAAGTGAACCCAGCCACACTGAACAGATCGTACTTGATGGAAGTGCTACCTAAACGAACACCACCCCACCACCCCACCACCCCCAACTCTTTTAACTGAGACTGCAAATATACGCTGGTATTGATGAGGTTTTCAAAGAGCAGCCCTTTGGGTTCCTTCTGACGCTCCCTCCCACTAGATGGTGCTGCATGTCACATTCGAAGTGAGCTGCTCTCAAGAATGGGATTTTTTTTTTAACCTTTGCAAGAATATCACATGCCTAATGGCAAGTACTGAACTTCATTCTGAATAAACTTTTCCCCTTTTCTTTTTCACACTGACTGTCATCTGACACCTTCCCAAACTGGTCAAATCTGAACTTCTGAAATACCATCCTCAAGTGATCATAAGATAACTGAATGCTAGAAGCATGACAGTCATGACCGCATGAGAAAAACAAAGCATCAAGAGTTGCATCACTGAGGACAAGCAACTGGAAGGATGCTTCAGTTCACTGAACTCAGCATTTCTGCAGTTTCTAAGTTCTGCTGTCAACCTAAATGTGTCTATTAACTGTATCAATATCCCCTGCAGAGACTTTTAAACTGTTATCAAATTAGCAGAGGTTTCCACGTGTTGGCAAGCATTTTAAAGACATTCTTAGAAATGCAAAGACTCAGGATCTGAAATATTACTTAGGTGCAACTTCATTTGATTACATATTAAAGGCATCTATTTAATAAAAAATGCCATTCTCACAAGGGTAACTCATCACTTAGGCAGAAATAATTTTTCTAAAAGCTTGGAGTCTAACATCCTTGGGAAACACATCAAGAAATGATGCTTTTTATCAACCAAGTTACTATTACTTGGTGCAGAAAGATGTTCCCCCTAAGGAAAAATAATAAATATATAAAGTCCCCAACCCTGGGCCCAGCAATTTGACTTACTGGTAATTGCAAATTTGCAATTGTTCAAATGCGTCCCTTAGAGATGTGAGGTCTTTTGTTGTTTATATCAAGTAGGTTTGTTTGTTCCAGGACACTTTTCTGTTCATGATGGGAGCATCTGGTCTATGTAAGGTTAGCCCCTGTTGTCATTAATTGCACAGGCTTATGTCATTCCCATGACCCCTGCAAAATACAGATTTGGCACATATTTCTTCCTGGCCAATCAACAGCCGTATTTATATGAGACCAATATTTCGGTTAGAGTGCTTTCTTTTTAAGGGGAGGGCAGGAGATTACAACATTGTGGAGGATTTTCACTTACAGATGCTTATGCATTTCACATAAAATATACGAGCACATTGTAAATCTCATCCCTATTAAGAAATACTCACTTACACAAGGTATTCCAATTCCAGGCTATACCAAAGATGGTTTGGGTTGCTGTTTTTAATTACTGAACCCCATAGTCCCAAAGCCTGTTCCATACCCGGGGAGTATGATATTGCTCCAAAGTCACCCAACCACTTCATAACATGCCCGTTATCTACTCTAACACTTTCCCTACCTACTAGGTGTCTGCTCTTGCATGTACGTGTGAGGGGCGTGCTTGAGTGTGTGCATGTATACAGCTGGGAACTAGGCTGTCTGACTTGTATTTGCTGGGGCAGTCGAATGGCATGATGACCCCAGACCACGGAAATTCAGCAAAGTGACAGCACCATGTCTTCTCCAAGGGGCTGTTTGCAACCTCTCAGTGCCTTTTCTCCACTGATTTTTTTCTGCTTTTTTCTAGACACTGACAGCTTCTGGGAACTATATGCATGAGAGAAATTATACCTTCTCCTGTAGGCATGTACCCTAAGCTCAAGGCCCAAGGCAATTCTTCCCACTTTCCTCCTACTACTGCTCCTCCCTTCCCAATGGTTTTAACTCCACTGGAAGGACAGAAGAGCCTCTGCGGACTTCAGTCCATATGACCTTGCATGGGTGGCCAGACTGCAGCTAGCCTTGGCTCAGGTTTCACTTCCAACCCTTCCTGCAGAAGACGCTTGTGGCTCCAGAGGGTGGGAAACTGCACACTGAGGTCCTTTGCAGCTGCTCCCAGCTGCTACGCAATGCCGATGTCTCCTGATAGGAACTGAAAGTTCCCTTCTTCAATTTGTCTCTTCTTGAAAAACTAGGCAATGATCTTTAGAGGCCAGAAAACTTCAACTTTTGATGAAGCCAGGGGGAGAACCAACCCCTAAATTCCAAGCTGAGTAATCTCTGATCTTCCTGGATGCTGTAATGTAAAATATTTTAGCGATATTCTTCTCTGCTGAAAGTATCCAGTCATACTAAAGGAAACGAATCAAAACATAGGGAAGAGATTACCTTGTCCTAAATATGAGACTAAAGTGTTACAGAAACTAAAGTGTTACATATACATATACAAATGTATGTACATACATATGTGTATACATGTAAACTCTTTTAATACTTATAAATGCTCTTTAAATACTTTATAAATAGGTATCTTTTGTTTTAGGAGAAAAAAACACCTTTTAGTTGGTACAGATACACACAAAGAGGGGAGTCTTCTCATTAAATTCTAAGCTCACCTGCTCTTGAACTACAGTAGAGGAATTTGGTCTGGACTTCCAGAAAACATCTCAAACCGTTGTAGTTAATGAAACAATCCCGCACTTTCCTTTATGAAACCACCATACGTACCGTTCAAATGGCGACCGTTCACTGAAAAGGACTGCTTTCCCAGAACATGCAGGCCACAGACATTTGTTGTACTGATATCATGTCTGCTAAAATAAGTAATGTGGAATGTTTTTTAAACCCCACCATCAGGGTGGAGTTTCATATCCAGAAAACTCCACTGAAGCGTCCTAAATTATCATTAACAAATTTCCTGGCTATAAAAACTTGCCTTTTGTTTATTTATTTTGGAGCAATATTAGGACATTTTAAACGAGTAATCATTTCCTTTTCAGATATTTTGAGTAAATTCATTTTCCTGCTTTTACTACAAATTTGTTCAAATGAAAAAACTGTCGGTCACACTATTCTTGGGTTACAGTAAGTACTCTATTTTTTCTCAGTGGGTGAAATTTATAGGAACATCCTAGCAACAGGCGTTTCTAACTCTCAAACTCCTCCATCGAAGGGGTTCTCTTCGTACTTCCTAACAGCAACGGATTTCTCCCTCTGTAAGGACAGTAGGGGGCAGTGCTACAACAAACCAGCAGAGCAGACAGCAAGATTTTACTTGGCAAAAAAGCAAGGCTAGACATTTATGATTCTCCCATGTCAATAAGCATCTAAAAAATATTTTACAGATTTTTCTCTTCCATAATTCACCCCAGGATGCAAATCCTGGGGTTGTCTTTCTTTTTGTGCATGTGTGTGTGGTCACAGCATGCGACAGAAATCTTGTATTACACATTTGGGGCTGACTCAGGAAGGTCTGACCAGATCCCTTATTCTAAAATGCTGGCTAAATAAAAACAGCTAAAATGCACTTAGCAGTTGAGAGGTATGCTGTGTGGGAGATTTTTTTTTCATAGTTAAGTCTTCAGTCTTTCTCACAAACAACAAACTGCAATTTCAGAGACAATGAAAGAGAACGGTGGCAAAATTTCGTTAAGTAATCGCATAATCCAGGCTCCACCGGTTGAATTTTTGTTTTAATAAAAGTTTTCTATGTAATTGAGTTAAACTTAAATTTATGCACCCAATAAAAAACCATTGCAAATGGTAAAACAAAGACATTGCTACAACACTTAGAAAATTAAATTCACCAAACCATGAAGTCTACTGTGCAGTTATTTTTGTAACCACCATAAATTGCTTTATAGAACTCCTCTGCTGGAGTAAACAATCCAGGGAGAGATTTACTTTACAGCATGAATCCAGTTTCCAAATGCGAAAGTGGCCTAAAAGTTTATGACTTTCTCCTTTTCTTTCTTTTTTTTTTTTTAATGCTTGTGTTTCTAGTTATCTTGAAATCTTCTTTCTGTCACACAATCTCAGAAAGCTCCACAGAAAATAAGATTCAGGCCTGTAGATATACTGTGCTCTCAAATAGTCATTTCTGGAATAAAAGAAACAATTCTGTTTTGTGGAAATGAAGTCTATGTGGCAAAATGTAAGGGTTTAGTACCAAATATTTCACCATATTTAATGGCATCTCAGAGGCAAACATTGTCTTAGATGTTTTGGGCAGTTGGCTTGAAATGTGTTCACTTAGAGCACTGGGCGAGGCCGAATTCAATGCAAAGTGCTACAGATAAGGAGTTTCAGGGGTCTTTAATCACTTCTTTCTTGTATCCTTGATGGAAAAAACAGAGCTGCCTTTGTGCTAAAAAGAAGGACCTGTTGTTTCCAGATTCAACAGGTCATTTTTATAAGAACTTCCCAGAGGATACAACATAAATGACAGAAACACACGGGGATTTTTTTAAGTGGCTGATGATTTTAAATGATATATATATTCTATAGTAAGGGAAGCTTGTTTGTTTTTCTTTCTCACAAATGGAAAGTTACTGTTTTAAAAGTGTTAAATGTTTGAATTTGACTTTGAGCACCAAATGTTTTCTCATTAAGTTGTTACTGTAAATTCAGCTCTTGAAATCAGTCTGAGGGTGAGTTTGGCCTAAATCAACTGGCCAAATCACATCCACTCCTGTTTGGGGGCTGAACTGTTAATTTAGTGGGCTTTTGAAATATGTGCAATTATGTTGCAACTTTATAATATTGTATCAGTTAAAATAACAAGGAGAATGAATATTTAAGGAACAAGATAGAACTTTATAAAATGGAAAGTTCTGGCCTCATGATTTTTTTTCCTGTTCCCAGAGGACAAAAAAAAAAAAGAAAGAAAAAGAAAGGCCAATATTTTATGGCAAACAAAATCTAGGTGTCACTAGGATTTATTATTAGAGTTTAGCTGGTTCTGTTATTAGAGGTGGTCTGAATTTGAGAGGATGGGCAAATTTAAGATTAACATTTACATCAAGTGTTTTCTAATCTGTATGAGGAGAGTTTTTTACAATGTAACCCACTGCCTTCACCTTTTCCCTCTTTCTTACTTAAAAAAAAAGTTGGCTACCTTATTTGTAAAGAATTGTTTGAAGATCTTTAGAAAAGTTTTTGCCAGCCCAGAGACAAAAGATATTTTTCCCTATACATATGGAAAACACTTTACAAAACTGATTCATTCCCCCAAACGCAAGTTATTACTAAGGAAGCCTTCTTGAAAACAAGGTGACTGGCTGCTGGCACTTGCTGGAACATATATTTCCCAACTGGCTTGACCAGATCTTGACACTTTTACTGAGTCTGTATATTACTTATCACCTCGGACAAATATCTGGCAAAGGGTCAAGGTAAATTAATACAGGGAATAGCCCAGAAGAAAGAAGAAATAAAAGCAGGATTCCTTGGGAAAGGGATCAACTAGGTTACAATAATTGACGAACAAGCTTTTGGCTTATGAGGGACTTTTTTTTTCTTTAGCTGACCAAGAGGGTACACAGAGCGGCAGAAAAAGATGAGACTGGCTAGCTGAGGCAAAGAGAATCTCAAGAACTACGGGAACAAAATCTTTAAGGCCAGAATTTCCCTCCCATCCCCTCCCTCATTATCTCTAGGAGGAGAAGGTGGGGTGCGGGGAGGGGGAGGACCTAGACCCCTCCACTTAAGGACAACTACTGGTGACTATTTGCTTCCTGCATAAAATGGGGAGGGGGTGACCTAGGGTCACCATGGGCCCTTTCAAGCCCCCACCAACGCCGCCTCCCCCGCCTGTGCCGGCGCGAGCTTACCGGTACCAGGCCAGGCCCTTGTCGTAGCTGCGGTCGAAGAAGTGGGGCTCGGCGCCCACGGCGCGCACGTCGGGGTGCACGCGCAGGAACTCCAGCAGCGCCCGCGTGCCGCCCTTCTTCACGCCGATGATGATAGCCTGAGGCAGCTGCTTGCTGCCTTCGTCCAGCAGCAGGGCCAGGGTCCGCGGCGGGGCCTCGGCCACGCTGCTCCCGGCCCCGGAGCCGACAGGACCCCCGGCCAGCGCGGGGTACTCGTCCTCCCAGGCCGCCTCCGCGACGTCGTCCCGCCGCCCGGGGTGCCGGCGTCTCCGCCACTGCTGCACTTGCAGGAGGCGCTTTCTCTGCACCGCCGCAGGCCACACAGCCAGCTCCCTCGGGCCTCCGGCCAGGACGCCGCGACCCGCTGCCCCCACCTCCTCGCCGCCACTCGACTGCCCCACGACGGGGTCCGACAGGGTCTGGCAGCGCTCGGCCAGGCAGTAGAAGACGTACAGGGACGTGAGCAGGGAGCAGAGCATCAGCAAGAACTTCCGGAAGATGCTGCGGGACAGCGGCTCGGCCGAGGTGGGGTGCGCGCCGGCCGGACCCACGGGGGCCATCCTAGCCGGAGGCGACGTCGGGCAGCGCACGGGCCATGCTAGGTCGGGCCTCCGCCAGGTGCCATGACATCCTCCGCGAGGGCCTGCGCGCTGGACGGAGGCCCCGGCGGCCGTGCGTCCCTGCGGCCGTGCAAGCTGCCCCGGGAGGCGGCGGCCCGGGCCCCTCCCGGGGACAGAGTCCCGGGAGCCCTGCGCGGGATCCCTGCCTCCGGTCGAGGGGGCGGGAAGGGGACGTGGTGCGGTGCTTAAGAAACCATCGTCTTAGACTCGCCCAAGCGCCGAGCCTCGGGGCAGCGCTCGGCGCCGCAGGTCCCCGAGAGTCGCCGGAACGGGGTCTCGGCGGCGGTGGCGGAGGCGTGCGTCTCGGCTCCGGCCCCGAGCGGCCTCTCGCCGCGGAACTGCACTCAGCGATCGTGCATCCCTCTCTCGGTCCCGGTGAGCGACGCGCGGCTCCCGTGCCGCTGAGCTCCGTGCGCTCCAGACAGAGGCGGGCGACAGAGGCTCCGAGCCCCACTTCCTTCGTCCCAGCGCCCGCCTGGGCGCGCCCTCCCGGCCCTGGTGCGAGGTCCCACTGAGGCCCAGCGCCCGGGCGGCAGCCAGGGGCCCGCGCCGAGCCGTCCGCCCCTCTCGGTGCGCGCCCGGCTGCTCCGAGCTGCTCCCGGGCCCACCTGTGAACCGTGTGGCGGGGCCAGGCTGCGCGGGACCTGTCACCGCCGCGGTCACGGTGCTCGCAGGCGCTCCCCGCCGCCTCCCGGGCCGTAGCCGCCGCCACACGTGGGGCGCCGAGGGCAGCAAACTTGGCGGTGACGTCAGCGGCCCGGGCCGGACCAGCCCCCGGACGGGCGCAGCCGGGAGGGCGGGCTGCGATGGGGAAAGGTGGCGCGGACCCACCGCGGCGGCCCAATGGCATCGGAGAGGGCGGGGGCGACCGGGGCGACGCCCCTGCCCACTCCTCCCCCAACCCCGCCGCAGCCTCGCCCCCTTGGATCCGAGCTGGGGGGCGCGGCAGCTCCCGAGGTCTGACTGACAGGTCGGGCCGGCCGGAGCCCGGGTCCCTGACTTCCACCCCGCCAGCCACTCGCTCCATTAGGATTTCCCAAAAGCCTCGTACTCATCTCAGCCCTTCGCAGCCCTGACCCCGTCCTGATCCCCTGCGGTACGCTCGCTCCCCTCCGACCTCCGCCAGTACATCCTCCCCTTCCCCGCCCCCTCCCCGAACCTTCCGAAGTTTTGTTGGCGGCGGCGCCCTGGACCGCGCGCCGCGGCGCGCTACGCCCCCATATGTCCAGAGAACTGAATTCTTGCAACAGTTTTGACCTCCACCTCCTCGACTGTCCGCAGCGGGCCTTTGAGCGAATCCTTTTCTCCTCTCAGCAGTACTTTGCCTTCCTTTTGATCGTTTTCCCTTTTATTGGTTTGGGATGATAACAGTTCCCCGGAACTTCCTCTTAGAAAGAAACAACCTCTTAGAAAACGAGCCAAAAATAAATCAAGGGGAGAAATTAAGATTAAAAAAAATTGGCTTCGATTCCAGCTTAATATTCCCAGACTTTTAATGAAGGAATTTTTTTTATATTGTTTTACGTGTGTGTGTGTGTGTGTGTGTGTGTGTGTGTGTGTGTGCGCGCGCGCGCGCGACTCGGTAAAGGAATTAATATCCTTTGATAAACAGCGGTTTCCTCTTTCTCCTGCCTCCTCTGACCTTATATCCTTTTCAGGCGCTCCTCCGAGAGCGGGTCAGGAAGGGATACAAATCGCCTTGCTGTTTAATGGACGGAGGTGGCCCGTGGAACCTGCATGAGGTGGTTTTTTTATTGCAATGCGATTTGTCCTGATTTTTTGGCTTCCTTGTCTCAGCGGGACGCCCAGCAATGTGGGCGGTAGCCTGGCCAAGCAACCCTTGTAAGTAAGTTATGGAGGCAGCTTTCTGCGCCCACTGTGGGTGCTAACCCGGGCCTGCGGCAGACACAGTGTCCCTGTTGCAGGAAACTCACAGAAATTCTTGCCGCCCCGTTTTGGAACCTCAAAACCTTCCTCTAGCCAGCCTTCCTGTTTCCATGCTCTCTTTGACCTTGGAAGTGAAGTCAGGGAAGTCCTTCACCTTACAAAGGGGACCTGGTGACTCAAACTCTGTGCTTGGATGGAATTGGTGCTGTTTGGGTCCTGCTGGATATGGACTTATGTTTATGAAATACCAATCCCACTCAGTTCTACAAACCAGCCAAGAGCTGATTAGATTCTGATGCCTTAAAACAGTGGGCTTTTACAAGGATGAACAGCTAACCTTGCCAAGGTTTGATGCCTCTGTGTGTCCTAAAATTGGATATCCACAAACCAGTTGAGTTCTAATACTAACTTGAGCTTTACAAGATTTTTCTCTAGGTATTTCAATCTGATTTGCAGAAGGAAGAGAAAAAAAGACCACTTTAAAGTTACTCTGAAAGCATATGCAAGGCCATAAATGTTTACAATCATGCCTTGGTTTCCTTGTCCAGAAAATGATGGTCTCCAAGTTCCCTTCTAGCTCCAGTTATGATACCATTTTGTGCATTTAAGCTGACACATTTCAAGTATAGATATTTCCTTTATGTGGTTATTAAAAACCCACACTATGTAGGAGACATGGTTCTCAGTATCGTTCACAAGACCTAGGGTGTTACTTTAGAAATAAAATATGGGCCACAAGTTCAAGCCTTATAGATAATTTTAAAATTCATAGTAACGACCTTAAAAGAGGTAAAAAGAAACAGGTGAAATTAATTTTAGTAATATGTATCCAATATACCTGAAAATATAACTTTAACATATAGTCAATATAAAAATTGCTGAGGTCATTTATGTTCTTCCTTTTCATACCAAGCCTTAGAAACTCCATTTGTATTTTACATGTCCAGCACACTGGGACTAGGTACACTTCAAATACTCAAAACCCACATGTGGCAAGTGACTACCACCCCGGACAGCACAGATGGGGATACTGGTTTTGGTGAGAGCGTCATATCTGTCAGAGTCTCAACAGGAAACAGCACGTTCAAATTAGGATAGTTCATGGAGGGTTTATTTACAAAAAAAAAGGTATTGGCCAGGAAGTGGGAAAGACAAAGGCCAAGATACAGTGCAATAACCCCCGTCTAGTAGTAGTGGGGCTGCTAGTGTACTTAAATCTAAAGGAATGAGAGAAAGGAGAGGATATCAAAACCTAGAAGGAAAACGTCATCCAGAGGAGGCCCTTGAGAGAAGCGGCAAGCTTCATGAGTGGGACCCAGCCTGCCTGAGGCCCCCTCTCAGGGTAAGAGCAAGGAAAGAGAGATTCTTGACAAAACAATAGGGGGCAGGTCTATGGCGCTATGTCTCATCATGGAAAAAATCAAGAAGACTGAGTAAAGTCTTCAGATGACATTGGTCACAGTCATACTCCACCACCCGTTAGAGAATGCTTCCTTTCATCTATTCACATGCATTTATTAGAATGGAAGCCAGTTCTAGCCAATCATCATGGTGCTTTGAAGGAGGAGGACAGGCTACACAAATACCGACAATCACAGTGGACTTTGGTTCAGTTTCTTCTTTTTCTCCCTTTGTCTTTGTCCTTCCGTGTTAAAGCGTATAGCCACTCCTTAAAAGTGATGATTCGGCCAGGAGAAACCCTTGCTATCAGAGAGGCTAGGCCTGGGCTCAGTGGTGAGGTCGCTGTGCCCTGACTTTCAGCTCCCTGCTCTGTAGTTCTCTCCACTTCTGCTCCACCTCACCCAGTGTCTTCCCGAGCATCCTACCCTCAGGCTTTTCCCTGTCTGCATCTAATAAACTGTTTACTCTACTGTGCAACGATTGCTTATCTTCTCTCACCCACAGAGGATTTACATTTTAAAGGTGTATTTTTAAAAAATGACTCTCCTGCCTGCCCCAAAATGAGTAATCCATGCTTATTTTAAAAACTTGATACACAACAAAAAATAAACAAAACACACCCAAACTTCAAATTTCCTTGCCCAGAGATGACCATGATAAATATAGTTGTGCATTTATATATAATATGTATTATTTATATGTATTCATACATAAAATGATATATATAGAAAAATTGCTTATCTGTCTTACAGAGAAAGGAGAGAGGAGATGTAGACATATATGAGTTAGATTAGATAGATAGATGATAGATAGATAGATAGACAGTAGAAAAATGCAGAGGTAGATGATCTTTTAAAAAGTCTAAGACTTTCTAGCACTACAGTTCACATGGACAGCATCCTTTGGCCACCTGTAATGAAGAGCATGATGGATGTGTACAGAGCCATGAGTGGTTCTGCTTGAAGAAATTAAGGTGCTTCCCTGGACCTGAAACTTCTCTTACCCCCAGAAGATGGGCATCTCTAAGAAAAAGCCTGTGGCCCTCCACATGCCTCATTACTTTCCTATGTGCTCCTCACTGCCACACCCCCTTCCATCTCCTGCCAGGGCACCCACTGGCCAAACCAACATGAGAGAGCACTCAGAAGCCCACTGATGAACTATATCTGGGTGAACCTCCTGCAGCAGAGGCAGGGGTAAAGAGGATCCTGGAGGGCAGAGTATGTCCTGCATATGGGAAAATACAGGTGTTAAGAGCTTATAATCCTAAAGAGACAAACCCTGCACAAGCTCCTTAGAATGCCTATTTGCCTGTGTTCAACTGAACTACCAGACATTGTGCCTGGCATGCACCAGGTTCATTTTCCTTTCCCTGCTGTGCCCTGGCCCTTCCTATCTTAGAACATCTGATGTTTCTACCTATTGTGCACACACCCTCACCCTTCAGATATCAGCTCAGATACATCCTCAAGGACCCCTTCCCTGTCCATCCCCTGCTTCTCATTCAAGCAAGTCTCCTGGCATGGATTCTCTTAGTCCCCAGCACTTTCCATAGAGACTGTGAGGGTTTGTAAAGTTACAAGTGCATGTTTATGTCTATGCCTCCCCCTTAGGCTATGAGCATTCCAAAGAGCCCAGGACCATTGCTCAGTAGTACTCTGGAAGCATCTAGCATATCACCTAGTACATAGAGATGCCCAGTAAAAGTTTGCTGATGGACTAATGAGCCCAGAGAAGAGCTGGGGTCTGAGCATTTTAGGCTTATCTGCACCCCACAGAAAGGCCAACACACAGGAGATGTGAAGAGCTTGTGTCTCAGTGAATGAAGTGTGAGCTTGGCCTGGGGAATGCATTACAGGGAGCCAGACGTTGCACAAGAATAAGAATCAAGAAGAAACCAAGAGCCATATCTGGAGGTCCTTGTATGTTTTCCCTGAGAGTCTATACTTTTGTGGGACATCTGTGGAGATTGACATGGCTATTTTTGCTTTTTTTAGGAAGCTTTCTCCTAAAAAAGCTTTCTCCTAGCAGTGTCAAGATTAGAGGGCAATTTCCAGCTCAGTACCCAATTCCTACTAGAACAGAGCAAATGTGACAATCAATAATTAGCTAGAACTTAGGAGGGAGAGTTCCTGGAGATGGTAGATTTCAAGATGGGTCTTCAGGAATTGGTTGGGGATAAGGAGGGATGGTACTTTGGATCCCAAGAGATATGCACCAAGGTAGCAGTCACAAGAAGCTGTCAGTAAATGTTGAATAAACAACTGACCAAATCTTTATTTCTACTTATTTTAGCCCCAAGAAAATGTTTTCACCATCTCTCTATTAACTTAAGAAAGTTTTCTAGAAGCAGAAGTATGACTTCAGTAATGTCAGGCTTGCATTACATGGTAGCTTCTGTTCAGTGATACAAACCTCATTTTTTCTTTAGGTTACACACCCTCCCCAAGAATGGATTTAACAGATGAGATGCCATGATCCTTTTACCTTCATGTTCACACTCAACATTTTGACTTCCCTCCATTCACAGTTTCTCAAGTCTCTGAGATATTCTGCTGTCAGAAACTTTCTTGAAGACCTGAAGGGATTAAATTGCAGTTAAGGATGACCAAGGAGCCTCCCCAAATGCCTCTGTTCATCAGGAAGGGGAATGTGAGGACCAAGGAATAGCAGTCGTGGGCCATGCTTTGGCCGTTTTGGGTAAAATTGCAATATTTCCAGAATCTCTTGGCTGGTTTTAATCCATCTCCATATCAACAGGTGTTTCCAAGGGGTGGAGAGAAGTAGTCCATCTCCATATCAATGGGTAATTGCATGGGTAAGTGAGGCCTTATCTGGACCTGAGAGGTTGGGAGCAGTATTTGCTCTCTTCTGCCACAGCAGGAGAGAGAGATGTGGGATGACTGCTTGTAAGCAATAAATGGGTTTTAAACTTTATTTCTACCTTTGACTGATTTTGGTTTCAAAGGTATTTTGTCCTGGGAATTTCCCCTGGAGTTACACCTGGCGTAGTTGGCAGGATAGCTGGCCAGGTTGTGCCCACCTTACCTAATTCCAGGACAGGGTTCACATGGCAGTCACTGACTGTAGATTTGTGACTTCCTGGGACCCTTTCCTGTAAAGTGGCAGGACAGTGTTTTGATGAAGAATCGCACAGGTGCTGAAACTCTCTGAATGAAGTCTGCCTCTGACATGTGTGAGGTCCTGGGAAGAGGTACTTCCTGCCATAAGTGTTGAGAATTCAGTCTAGTGGTAGGAAGCTGTGCAGTGAATATAATTTTCCTCTGCCCTCCTAATAACACTGTCAGAATCAAAGATACAGTCTTGGCCACAAATCAGCCCTCACCAGGTTGAAGCAGGCTTGAAATGAGGTCACAGAATTTTCCTCGGGGCAAACGTCCTCTTTAAACTCAGTGCCATACAATCTCCACACAGATGAACTCACCCCATGGCTTTTGAAGTCAAAGTGCTTCATCTTCCAGTCCTTAGGGTCTGCTTTTGAAAATGCAAGTAAATCAGCCAAGCCCAAAGGTTCAATGACATGTCTTTGCTGAAATTACTGGAAACTCTGTGCCCTTTGCCCCAGGTGGGCAACATATAAACCTGAGCCACTGGTGGCCATACACTGTCATCTGTGAGGGGAACCTGTTTGCAGATAAAATCAACACAGGAAGGAGAGGTGAGTGGAGGAGATAAAAAGATTCTGGGAAACTTGGCCTGAGACCCCAATTCATCTCGACCCTGGAATAATTTCTGTTGTTGCTTTTTTCAATGTTTATTGGGATTTTAGAGCAGCATGTCTCTCTTGATTTCATCAAATCTGGTTTTCCAGTTTTGTGCCACCTGGCCAGATAATCCACAGGTGATCTTACTGACAGCCCCAGCATGTATTGCTCATGCCCACCAGCTGAGAACTACCGGGAACCACCTACTCTCACCTACATGATTGTACCTGCTCTCCTGCCCCAGCACGCCAGCCACGCCCAAACTGTGGTCACCTGGTCTGACTCCAGAGAGGGTAGATCATTCTGACATTTTAATTGTCTTTCTATTTGCCCTATGAGACGTTTAGCACTTTACTAAATTTTTTACTGTGACACAGGAATGGCTGCTTCTGAAATCTGATTTATGACTATAATACAACAGATATACCTGTTTACTGATTACATGTGAGCATCACGCGCTATAGCTTTTAAAAGCTTCATTATTCATGAATGGAAACTTTTTGCTTCTCTGCATTTACTTCAATCAGAACATTATTAAGAGACTGAAAGTTTGGTTTGCCCCTGCTTGGGATATAAAACCACCTGGTCCCACAAACAATGAACTTATCTATAGTCAAACAAAAACAGAGAGACAAAAAAAACAAAACATGGTCCAGGTTCTTCAGACCTCAAATTCAAAGGCCTGATTTCTTGTTCTAGCACCAGGAATAATGAGGGTAGCATTTTAGAAAACTACTTTGCTAGCTGAACGCGGGAGAGGTTAGAAGAACTTGAAGTAGTTCAGTGGGGAGACAATAGCTAAATGCCAGGCATGACATCATAGAATCTAAAATTGAAGTATAGCCAGAGGATACAAAAAGAAGGAGGAAATCTAAAATAGCTTACAAAGTATGAAGCATAGAGCTTTGTGATAGGGCAGACATAGCAGATGAAGGCAAAGGGAAAGTCAGAAGCCAGTCCAAGAACTGCCATGGAACTGGTCCTTCCACAGCTGGCCTGGGGTTCGTTGGCTAGGTGTTTTTTCAATCTCCCTTTGTAGTCAGGCTTGTTGGTGCCTTGCTCTAAACTGACTTGGGGGACAGGCCAGCAGGACTGGAGAGATGGAGTTGAGTGGGTAACAGTCAAGTGCCCAAGTGGGCATCAAAGCTGGGTCAAGTCACTATCAGAACTGAAGATACATTCTTGGTCACAAGTCCCTACTCCCCAAAGGATGAAGCAGGCTTGACATGAGGTCACAATGACTATTTTGATTGCTACATAAATCATATATGATTCTCACTAATTTCTTATTGGGGACAAAATTGTTTTCTCAGTCTCAAATGAGATGATGGTTAAAACCTTATTAATTGCTAACTTGTGAGTTATTGAGAGTTCCAACAAAATAGATCACCAACAATTCCCAAAGTAAATGGAATTGTTGAAGAAGGGTGATGAATTGTTTTCAGATGGAGATGAGCAAGGTGGTCATTCCAGATTGAGAAACAAAACACATACAAAAATCATTACAAGACAATATTAAGAAGTGTCCTACCAATACTAGTGAGCAAAACTCTTTGCAATTTGGACAAGAAAGGATGTGGAAAGAGAGATCGAACAAGTGGTTGATATCTGCTGAAGGCCAGCCATTGTGCTGGGCACAGGGCTTGCTCCCAGCAGGTCTTTCTTTGAGTGGGTGTTCAGGTCTTTCCTGGTCACTTCCAATATTGCAAGAAGCCAGAGTTTCACCAAATAAACTCTAGCTCTGGGAAATGTTCCGTAACAAAGTATTCCTTGATTTAAAAAATTGGGAAACTAATATCCTTTCTTGAACATTCCTGATAACCATTAGCACATTATAGTCTCTGAATTGACTTTTCAGTAAAGAAACCAATTAAATTTTGCTTAATCCAAGGTTTTCCAAGCCTTTTGGACCACAGACTCCCTTTCCCCGTGCCCTATCCAGTAACAGTCATTGTTCTGAGGAACACAGATCAAGAAATACAATCCTAAGTATTATAGGGCCTGCTATTGTCAAGAACATCAGAGGACAAATGTTTCCTGAACATACTGGGGCCGCAGCTGCATGTAGTGAGAGCTTGGTTTACTTTGAGACCAGGTGGGGGACATCTCACCAAGTATCTGATATTTTCTTTGTTCTATTATTTCTCCAGGGGCCCAACTCTCTCAAGGGATAAGGTTTTAACTAAGGTCTTGACAAACGGTAATTTTCGTGAATTATTGATTTGCCCAAAAATAATTGTAAAGGTTGATAATTACATAGAGATTTCCTCATGCTACTTGCTTCTGTCTTGAGTCAATTCTTTCAGATTTTGTAACATATGAAAGAAGTGGGTGCAGGTTTTGAAATATGCCTTATTAAGAGATGAATTAGCGTGCAAAAGGGTCAAGAGACATTTTTAAAAAAAGACTGACCATTTGGGTTTTCAAAATTTCTTGTCTATAATAAAAACTAAGCATCAGAGGTAACAAAACTGTGATTTGAACACAGCAGCTTTTAAAATAAGTAATATAGAGCTAAATGCTGATTCAGTGAGGGTTTTGTGGTTATTTATTTGTTCTCTTCTTAGTTTCTTTTCTGAAAACAGAGGGCATTGAGTCCACAATTTTCTTTATTTTATAATATTGGTACTTTGTTTTATTTTCAAGATACCATATACTTTTCATAGTAGGTAAAAATTAAGCTTAATCTTTTTAGGTGGACTTTGGCAGGCTGCCAAAAGTAGACTGAAAAATAAGAGAGTTTCAGTGAATATCATTGGTTCTTTACCTCTACAGGAGATTTAAAAGGTGGAGGGAAAATAAGAGAGGGACATGCTGGTATTTTTTGAACAGGAGCCGGTGTCCTGTCACTCTCACTCCCAAGGCCACATTTAGCAGGAGCTGGAGGACAGGCATAGACTCCTGGATAGCCTGAGGGAATCTGAGAGCAAAGGAGATATGTATCTCCAACCCCCTGGGAGAGGGCTCAGGGAAGAGGCAAGCCTCAGAGAGAAAAGATGGGCTAAGGTGTCTCTTAGCAGAAAGCACCTGCAATGACTCCCCAAGCCCCTCAAAGCTCCAGAGGCATGGGAGAAGGTCCCAGAAGCAACTGAGGGAGCAGGGTCCAAAGAAGGGAGCAAAGTCCAGAGGCACATGGCAGTCTGGAGTAAGACATGGCAGAAGGGTGACAGGTATAGGCTGGAGACCCAAGACAGCTAGGACAAGAGACAAAGTACTGCTCACTAGATGCCCCATGGGTGGTTAACAGCAGCCAGCCCCCACAGTGCCTTGGCACTCTCTGAGACCAAACAGGATATTGGGTGGGGGTTGGGGGATGGACAGAGTTCGGGGCAGGGGCCAGGGAGGGACCCTGAGATTACCCAGAATGGACTGAGATTACATTTCTGCAACTTAGAAAAATGGGTGCTCAGATGGAAATTCAGTTCAGTTTGCAAAAGCACGAGAAAGTTATTTTTTGCACACCTGATTTGCACATGCCTGAGATTTTTGTGCCTGCAACACTCACCAAAGTACATACAGACCCCCACACTTGGGTTCCTCAAGAGGGCATATAAGGCAGGCTTTATGAAACCTATGGATGCCACTTCTTTCAACAAATGTTTTTTTTTCTTTTTAGTTCTGATTATTACTTTCTACCTAATAATAAGCTTCTCCAGTCATATTATTAAGCAACTGAGAGTGAAAGATTAATTGCTGCTGACTGTTTTTATGCATGGTAAACCAGTCAAAGTCAAATATTTCCAGTTTTGGAGTTTGGATGGTTTGATCTCTTACAGTCCAGACAGCTCTTCTTTGATTGGTTATTAAATGTTCACAAGGCTTTTAAGACTTGATACTTTCAATTCAGGGTGAGAGATGTCTTTATTCTCTTTGCCAAAATAATGTCCTTTTCACTGTTCTCTGGAATACCTAGATAAGGCATGTCCACATCACGCAGAAATGTACAGACACATAAGCATAAAGAACTTCATATTGATAGCAAGAGACTTGAGTTGATTGCACTCCCAGGAGTCATTCCATATCCTTTGCTAGTGATTGCTGCTTTTTAAATAGAAAAAGAAAAGGAAACTAGTACAGCTGAGCATTATTAACCGGAATTACAATAATCATTGCTGAAGATCCTCAGGTTCCACTTAAGCAAAGTTTGCCTTCATCAAGTAAGTTCATAAAGCACAAAAAACACACAAATGCTGTAAAATGAATAAAATTCCACAGGTGATGGAAAAAGATTGTATCACTTGCAAAATCACAAAAAAAGGTACATACATGGGTAACTGAAAAAGAAATAGACAGTGGCTATCAAGAGAAGATGTTTTATTTTCTGTCCCCCATGAAGTTTCTGTTCCAGGTTAGACAGAGGCTCAGGCTTTTATGGTTTTATTCGCAAACACAGCCTTCTTTGCTACTTTCTCCTTTGTTGCATTTTTACCATTCGAAATGACAATCCAAATGATGCCCAAGGAACTCATGCCTATACCTTCTCTCTTTCTTCATCTCCTAGTTCTTTTCAAGCTGTACTAGAACTTCTGGAACAGAATGATTATATCAGTTTGTTCTTTTGATGCAAACACATGCAGGTACAACAGTAAAATGAATGCACATTTTTAGTTCTAATTATTATTTTCTACACAATAATATAGCTTTTCCTGTCATATCATTAAGCAACTGAAGGCACAGGATATAATTACTGCACATCATATTATTTTTTCAGGGCTGCCACGACAGATTGCCAAAAGCTGAGTGGCTTTTAAGAACAGAAAGTTATTTTATCATAGTTCTGGAGGCTAAACATCTGAAATCAGTGTCAGCAGAGCAGTTTTCCCTCCAAAGCCTCTAGGGAAGAATCCGTCCTTGCCTCTTTATAGCTTCCAGTGGCTGCTGGCAGCCCTTGGCATTCCTTGGCTTGAATATGTATTGCTCCAATTTCTGCCTCCATTTGACCAGGCTATTTTCCCTGCGCATGTGTCTGTGGGTCTTACAAAGACACTAGTGATTGGACTGAGGGTCCACCCTAATCAAATATGACTTCATTTTAACTTAAACAGTCATTACATCTATGAAAACTCTGTTTCCAAATAAGATCACATTCACAGGTACTAAGGATTAGGACTAGACCTTGAACATACCTTCTGGAAGGATACAATTCAACCACAACACATGTATGAATGCAATTAGCTTAATAGTAAAAGCTAACACTTATGGACTCTTACTGTGCACTAACTCCCTTGTAACCGTGATCTTGCTGAATTCTCACATGCCCCCCTGAGAATAGGTTTTATTGCCCCTATTTGACAGATGGGGAAACTGAGGCTCACAGAAGCTGAGGAAACGAGCCCTGAGTTGCACAGATGGGAAGTGGCGGGACCAGCTCTAAGGTACATCTGTCTGAGTCCAAAGCCAAGGCCCCTAAAGGTTAAGGAAAGGCAGCGCCCTAGTGAAACAACCATCACGATTCAGCGGAACTGTTATTTTATCTCAGACTTCAGTGGAACACACATTTACAACTTCAGCCTGAAGTTCCTTGCTGTTATCTTGTTCACACCTGTGAAACAAGAGTGTCAGCAAGGAAAGAGTAGGTTTTAGGAAACTAATAGAGTAGGTACTGGGTCACGACTCTTTCCTTGCTGACTAGAAACTTCCTCAGGTGGTAGAACTCCCACAGGCTTCCTTTCTCTGGAGCTGCGGCTCATTCTTATCATTGTCCTGAACTGAGAAAGAACCTAAGTTGATTTTCTTGCTCACCTCTGTAATTCTTACAGCCTTTCCATGATGAGAAATGAGGGGTGGGGAAGGGGAGGCTGATTTTGTCAATATTCTTTCTGGGGGCAAAGGAGCATTTGCTCCATTGATGGCCTCTTCTTTTTAGCATTCCTGCCTTTTTACTGCTGGAATGACACTAGCTGGGGCTGCGAAGATAATGCTTATCTTCATTAATTAAACACTAAAAGCCCAAGCTCACCTCTAAGCTTTTTACAACTTGACCTCTGACACAAATTTCGCTCTTTTAAAGGACTTAAGAGTAACTAAAATCCCAGACTACATGAGATTGTGACTTTTTAAGACCCATTTAATGCAGGACAAAATAGTGTTTTTAGACATGGCTATATAGTGATTTAATAAATAGTACTTTGCTTATATATGATTAGGTCTCTTTTTTGTTGTTCATAGAGAAATTCAAGATAATATACTAATCATACAAAAACAAGAGTAAGACTAGGGAGAGTTACCAAGAAAGAGATTCTCTGAGTAAACTTCTTACCTAATCAATTTCTCTATTTGTTGTAAGGTAACCATTCAATCTTCTTTTTTTTTCCAAATGATGAATTAGTTTCCTAATACCTACTCTTTCCTTGCTGACTTGAAATGATACTTGTGTCATTTAAACTGATACATACTTGAATCTTTTCCTGGGACATTTTATTGTGTACCACTGATACGTTATTTTTATCAGAACTGCACCATTAATATCATAGTATTTACTATATATTTTCACCTGAGAACTCCAAACTTTAATAAATTATCATTTCAAAATATCTTGACTGTTCTTTTATTTATTTTCCCAGAAATTTTAGGCTTTATAGGTCCATCACACAAGAATATACTCTTGCATTTTTATTGGATTTTCATTACAATTATTGATTGCTTGAAGGGGAGTTCACATATTTATAATACAATAGAATCCCTCCAAAGAACATGGTATGCCTTATTCTATTGCATCACAGTTATTCTACTATTCTATTGTAAGACACAGGAAAAATGATTTCTTTGTCTTCATAAAATTCCTGTATTGTTTGCTATGGTTATTCTTAAGTGATTTAGATATATAATTGTTTTGCGAATGAATTTTTCCTTCATGATATTTTTCATGGTTTTCTCATGACATCTCAGCAGGCTACTAACTTGTGCATATATGCTTAATAGCTAGCACATTACTGGGCTCTACTATTAGTTTGCCTTTTTCAGCAGACAATCATCTGATAGTTCTAGGTGATGAAAATTTTAAATCCTCTTTCCAAAAAGTCTAAATCGCTCCTCTTTCCTGCCATGCTACGTTGTTTAAAACTATACAAATAATGCAAAATAATGGTAAAATATCATATCCTTCTTCTGCTTATGTTATTAATGGAATGCTTCTATGCTTTGATCTTTGAATGTGCCATTTATTTTTCCACTATGGATTCTTCATCTTATTAAGGAATTAGCTTACTTTATTTCTCATATTAAAAGTGCACATAAATTATAAATGGGTGTTGGATTTTGTTTAATTCCTTTTACAGATACTGAGTTACTTGCTCTTCATTTGGTTTGTTTTCTGTGACCTAGTAACATTTTATGGCACGTCAGTTTGTTTTAATGTTTAAGTGTACACACATTAACCTCCTTGGTAATGTGGTATTGCTATTATTACTATTTCATTTTGCTATTGTGTGTGTTTTGCTTAGATTGTACTTGGGATGCTTGCATCTCTGTTCATTCTAAAGGCCAGCCTTTTATTGTGTTCAATTTTGTCACACTAGAAAAGTATGATTAAGCTGCCTTTCTAAAATGACATGAGAACTTTCTGTGCTTTTCCATGTTCTGCAAGGGTATAAATAATGTATGGGTTATATGGTTCTTGAGAGTAATATAAAAATTATCCACAAATCAATTCAGATTTGGAGCCCTAATGGAGAAGGGTACTCACTGACAGTAATTTTTTTTTCTCATGACTGCTATATTCAAATTTTCCACCATTTCTTGAATCAGTAATTATTCTTTAAAATGATTCATGAGAAATAAGATGGAAATGGTGAACTGAGCACGCTCATCCAAGTTTTTCATTCATCCACCTGAATCAGTTACCTTTTGGGGAAGAAAAAAGGAAAAAGTGTAACAAATGCATGGGAAATGTTGCAGAATATGTGAAAACAAGATAGAAGAATAGATGAGATATGTGGAGCCAAGTGCTATCCAGAATGACTTCAGGGGAAATTGTTTCAGAGGTGAGAGTGGCCCTGCAGAGTCCCAATGCCAGAGTCAACAGGTGGCTTCACAAAGTGGTGGGCAGTTCATCAGGGTGACCATGGCAATGATGTTCGACCTTCTCCCGTTGACCCTTCTACCAGCCTACTTGCTGTGGACCAGCAGTGGGAAACCTTTAGAGGTTCGGCTTCACAAGAGGCCAACCCACTCCACCTCACAACAGCTCCTAACCCCTAACAGTGACCAAACTACAGAGAAAAGCATAAGCAGAAAAACAGATTCTTAGGAGACTTTGCCAAATCTGAAAGTGCTGTTTTTGTAGGTAAGCAACAGCCAAACACCAGTAATGACCTTTGGTTGAACCTGATTTGAACGTCCAGGAAATATTGATACTTAACTGCATTAAAAGAAGAAACAATATCTGCAGGTAAAATAGCTAACAGAGGAAACAACCACAGTGAAAACACTTCAGTTAAGCAAAATTAGTTTCACCACTGAAGATACAAGAGAATATTGAGTTCATAGAAAAGAATCAAATTTCTAGATTCTGCCTTAATTTGCTAGATTTCTACCTTAAGATTGAAATTTATTCACAGAAAATCTCTTGCCTAGTATCTGAAGAAATAAGTAAAAATGAAGAAACAATTTGCCTCTCTCCCATTCAAAAATTTACCAACTTAAAAAAAGAAAGAAGAGGGTAAACCTAATTCAATTAGAGCAGGAGATAAGGCTTGTTGATTGTGCTCCTACATCTGCCTTTAATCTCCAGTAACCATTCTGGTGAATGGACATAATCCTGAGAATTTTTACTAATATTCCCAAATCAGGAGAGATGAATTGGAGGCAACGTTATCTTTTGACTCTTCTGATCAATGAGTGTAGAAGTTGCTGCTGGAGAACATTGAAATGGATGATATGAATTACTAGATTGCCTTATCTTATTGGCAGAGTAAAAACATTGGGGATAGAAAATGCTATGAAAATGAGCAGAAAATAGAAAATCTAAAAGCGTTTATGTGAAAAGTATATTGGTGTTGACTTTAAGGAAGGCAGGTTGCCACCTTCTATCAAAATACAAATAATAAATCCATCCAGGAATTGATGCTAAATAAATACTGGCACTTGTGTCTAAAGGTGTATATACACAGATACTCAGTTTCCATGTTGTTTGCAATAGCAAATTCACTAACATCCTAAATGTCCATCAATAGAGAAGTGGTTAAATAATTAAAAAGGCAACCTTCCTGAGGAGCACGCTGAGCTGTAGAATTGGAGGAGATAAATCCATATGTCAACACTAGATTTACCATCAACTCATTTGCTTAAACAGAAAAGTAAGTTCCAGAACAGTGTGGATAATATTAACTCACCTGTAGATGTTCCCATATGACACAGAAGACATAAATACATACATATGTAAATACATGATGGGGAAAAAGAATGAACACCAACTCTTTTGTAATATATTTTTTATTGAAGTATAGTTCATATACAATATTAGAATGGTTTCAGGTGTACAAAATAATGATTTGTCAGTTATCTACATTATTAACTGCTCACCCCGGCTTGTGTAGTGACTCTCTGTCAAAATAGAAAGATGTTACAATATTATTGACTGTATTCTCCAGGCTGTACTTTCATCCCCTTGACTAATTTATATTATAATTGAGATTTTGTGCCTCCTTATCCTCTTCACCTATTTCACCCAATTCCCACCCCTTTCCCCATGGTAACCACCAGTCTCTTCTCTGTGTCTGTGACACTATTTCTGCTTTGTCCATTTGTCTTATTTTTTTTAGATTCCACATGTAAGTGAAATCATATGGTATTTGTTTTTCTCTGCCTGGCTTATTTCACTTAGCATAACACCCTCTAGGTCTGTCCCTGTTGTTGCAAACTCTTGACATGGTTATTTTTAAGAAGAGTGCTCGAAGCACTCTCAAACAAAGGACTATGAGAAAGGGGACGTTTTTGCTCTACTTAATTGTTAATTTCTTTGTATGATAATATATTAATGTTTCATTTGTGTAATATTTATGTAATAAACATTAAAAGCATGCTAAATATTCTATTCATCAAGGTATTCAAATTCTATATGCATTCACTTATAATTTTTAAAAATATGGTGTCTCTTTATATCATAATTCTAATTCTTATTTAGTATACTTGGGTTTCACATCACCCCCCTTCTCTTATTAAGCTTGTCAGAGTTGTGTGCATTTATTTATTTTGTTCCAAAAAGCAGCAGAGAAGTACAACTACTATTTTCTATTTTCTGATTCATTGATTTTTGTTTGTAACTTTATTATTTCCTTTCTAAGATGTATTCCCCTCCTTAGATACATTTTGTTGTGGTGTTCTAGAATCCTGAGCAAGAATAGAAATCATATATTATTTCCTAATTTTTTTCTTGTCCACAGTGGTGGAAATTTTTAGAGTTATAACTTTTAATCTAAGTAGAACTTTGTCTGAATCTCAAAGCTTTTCTATGTACTGTTTATACCTAACAAACAGATCACTTGCTATGTCCTGGCCATCGTATTATGAGCCCTACATACAAGGTAGGAACTTTTGTTTCAGTTACATGTGAAGGACCCAAAACAGCAATTTGGGGAGCTAGCACTCCCCCATTCTTAGTCCATGTGGTTTGGAAAGCATGGATCCAGCTTGACTTAGAGAGGTGGACCTGTGAGCTAGGGCAAGACATTCCTTAGCCACAGGGATTGGCTCAGGACCAAGCAATGACCAATACCCAGAGTCCTTCATGAGACTCTTGTTAAGTCTCCCTCTCTCTCAGGAAAAAAAAATGTTTTGCCCTGTAGAATCTTCAGGATAACAAAACAAAAACAGAGCTATCTTTGCTCCATTGTGAGTAGAGTTTGCCTGAGTTTGAAGACAATTTCAAGGGGCACCTGTGGTAATTTGTGGAGAAAATGAGACACATTCTTAATGATATCATCTGAGCACAGCCAAATATACCTGAACCCAGAATCATTCCTTGAATTTCTTGGTTAAATGAGCCAATAAACTTATCTTTTTTGATTTCAGCTCCTTGAGATGATTTTCTGTTACTTAGAATCAAAACAGTCCTAAGTGAGTTAAATCTTGCAAATCCCGTAACTATTAGTTGGTGGATCCAAAATATGACCACAGATCATCTTATACCAGAGCCCATGCTCATAATTGTAAACTCTGTTTCTTTTCTTTATTCTCTTTTAAATTTACCTATTCATTCATTTAATCATTGAACACATATGACATCAAAGAGATATGGACTAGGTCATTTAGTCTTTTAGGATAGGGAAAGGAGTATGGGATCTTTCTATTTGTGATAGAAAAACCATTGAGGGATTTTGAGTAAAAGTAATGTGAAATGATTTACATATTTAAAAGATTACTTTAGTAATGCATGGAGAATGAACTTTCTAGGGGGACAGGAGAAGGAGAATGAATACCGGTAAGGGGATATTATAGTTTTCTAGGAGAGAAGCCATATTCCCTTGAAGTAGGACATTATAGGTAAAGGTTCTAATAAGAGAGGATATTGAAATGTATTTTGGAGGTAACGCCAATGAGACCTGCATGGATTGGACGTGGGGTATATGGGAAAGGGAAGAATCAGGGATGGGTCCTGTGTCTTTGGCCTAGGCACCTCAGAGAATGATTGTATCATGTGCATAAATGGGGAATATTCAGGGAAATGCGGATTAGATCATAGTTTGGGAGCAGGAACCAAGAGTACAGTTTTGGCCATGCTAAGTTTGAGCTGCTTATTAGACATTCGTTCATCCAACAGATGCAAATCTGGAGCTCAGTAGAGAAATTGGGATCAAGGATCTAAATGTGGGAGCCATCAGCTTATTGAATGCATTTAAAACCGTGGAAATGTATTTAATCATGGCCTGAGGAAAGAGCATAAATAGAAAAGCAAAGAAGACCAACCTCTGAGACTTGAGGTGTTTTCTGTGTGGAGACTGGCAAAAAGAAGAGGAATAAGGAAGCAACCAGTGGGGTTGGAGCAAAATGAACTTAGCATAAGTGAAAGGAGAACTTGTTTCAGGAAAGATCAACTGTGTCAGTGAATGAAATGCCGCTGCCTATCAAGTAGGACTAAGAGTGAGAAATGGTCAGAGAAATGGTCAAAGATAGAATGTGTTCTTGAGCTTGACAAGAATGGTCACATTAGATTGGTGGGGATTATAAAGGAAGGTTTTCTTTTTCAGATGGGAAGTATTATACACGTGTAGCACATCTGTTTCCTGATGGAATTGTTCTAGTAGAGAGGAAGATAATTACAAGTAACCTTGAAGAAATGTTTGTTGAACAAAGGGGAATAGAGAAATGGTCTGGGAATTAAGAGAAAGGAAAAATTTTTGAGAGGTGAGACATGTTATGTTGAGGATGACTCAGAAAGGGAAATCATTATTGGAACTAAGTCACTACAAGTGAGAAATGAGGGGATCTAGTACACAAGTAGGGAGTATGGCTTTGGGCAGAAGGCAGAATATATGGGCACAATCGCAGGGGAATCAAAATTTGATGATGAGGGGGATGAAGCATGACATCCTTTCAGGTAAGGATTGACCTGTGCAGACCACCCACCATTTTCTGTAATTCAAACACACTCAAGTAATCCCATTTCAATCTTTCTTTTGTCTCATCAGGACCTCCAATGCACTGTTCTCTTACCAATTTTCTATTTCCTCAAGGCAGAGTGAGAGGGAGATAAAGGAGCCTGAGCTGAAGAAAGAATGTGTGAAATTGTGTTTTTGAAGAGCAGGGCAGTGAATTTACCAGGAAATATAGTAGGTTGGCAGAACACTTGGTGTTTGTGGTCACGAACTTAAAATACAACGAACGAGAAGAGCGGCATTTTCTTGAACCATATGAAGTTGCCTAGGTGCAGACTGAAATGGATCAAGATTTGAAACGAACCAAGGCGGAATTTGCTCAACAAATACTATGACATCGAAGAAAAGGGAGTTAAGGGAGGATGCAAAGGAAGGATTGTATGAGGGGCTGTGGCATCTAAGCGGAGTGGCAGAAAAGAGAAGGTATAAGGGATTATCAGTGAAAAATGGTAAAACCAACGGATTTGAGATGAGTGACTAGAAAAATAAGATGTGATGATTACAGGGCTTTTGGAGATGGTGCAATTATTGGTAATGATAAGATCTAAGGCAGTACTTTAAAAACATTTTTGATCTTGACCTAGAGTAAAAAATACATCTCATATTGCAGCCCAATACACACGTACATTCATATATCTCTATACTTGACAAAGTATCACAAAACAGTGTTGGTCCTTACTAATGAGATGCATTAAAATGATACCAAAAATACCGTGGTATCTTCCAGTCTATTCTACTTTATTAAAAATTTCAGATTGCGACCTGTTAAATTAAATGCAACACGTATTAATGGGTATGGCTTGCAGTTTGAAAAGCACTTATCTAAAGAATGACTGTGGATGTGAGTGGCAAAGGTGAAGGAAACGGTTGTTGGCAATGAGAAGTTCAAACAAAAGAGAAACCAAGGTTTGGGATGGTTATCTACATGGACGTTAGAGCCACCACAGCTGTTGGCGAGTCATCCCTTCTCCTATCTAGGTCTGTAGCCACGATTCACATGTAGCTCTCTAAAAGGAAGTTTTTAAAGGCTTTATTGAAGCATAATTGACATACAATAAACTGCACATGATTAAAATGCACACTTTGACAGCTGCGGACACACCCACCCACACACCTAGAGATACAGGAATCCCTTTGTCATCGGCACAGGGTCGTTAAAAGCAGATTGTTGTTAGTGAAGTATGGAGGTGTAAGAACAGATGTGTAAGACCTATTTTATGTGAATGAAACCTGTTTGCAGCATAATACATGAATTATGAATCATTGAATTTTAGCCAAATGGTATGTAAACATTGTGCTAGAATGTAACATACTCAGTCCAAAAATCTTTGTGGGAAAATCTTGAAAAATCATATTAATACAAAGCACAGTTAACATATACGAAAATAGATGAAAAGCTGAAGATCTGATGTATCCATATCAATAATAATAGCTGTTACTATTATTATTTAGTCCATTTAGCAAACATTTTTTATGTGCCTTATCTGTGTGCTGGTGTGATAATGAAGAGGAGCATTCTAGCTTTCACTAAAGAGGTGGTATGAAAAAGATATAAGCAATAAAAGAAACAAATAAGTTCAAATATTGAATGAGTGTGATGAATAAAAACAATATAGACATATAATACGCAGGGGTTGGAAGGAAAGAGTTGATACAAGATAGACTAGCTGGGGAAGGCTACATCTTCTTTTTGAGCACTTATGGCACACATTCAGCTGATCACATGACACATGTAATTTCTTATTTCATTTCCATCACAACCCCTCTAGTATTATTCCCAGTGTGCAGATGAGAAAACTGAGGATTATATTTCTAAAGTAACTTATTTAAAGTCTTCCACCCAGAAAATAACAGAGCTGGGGCCGTATCTAAGGTTGTAAAACTCAATGTTCTATGTCTACATGATTCCAGCTTTGTGTTGTTATTAATATTTACTCACTATTACACATTAATTTTAACACACACTATTACCACTTACTGAACACATGGTAGGTATCAAGTCCAACCCTTACAGCTATCCCATGGGATCTTAGAAATGTCAGACCAGGCTCAGAAAGTTGAACAGGGGTAAGTGAGCATGCATTCCAGATCTGTCTGGCTGTGCTTTTCCACTTCATGGCACTTGCAGTGGTCTGAGGACCAAAGGTGACCCAGAAGACTTGTGAGCAAGGTTCTTCATCTATCTGGCTAGTGTACATGACTTCACAGGGCAGCAAGCTAATTTCCACTTCTCCTGTTGCATAACCATCCTTGCCAGGTGTTTCTCCAGCATACTTGGATAAAATAGCAATTATAACTGACATGCAATGTCATTACTCATACGATTTTGAGCTGCTGGAGTTTAACTCCATTAAATTTATATCAGAAAACCAACATAATGAAGGATTGCCAACAGAAGGAAAACAGGTGTAAATTATACTTTCATGTACATTTGAATCATTGTTGCATCATATCTAACACTCAACCACTAAGTGTAGACACTCTTGATTCAATAAAGTTTTCATTAAAAAAAAATCCTTGGAACTTACACACAAATGAATCTCTGATCATATGACCTTAGTAGAAATAAACTTGGATATATCAGATTAAATCTGACATCCTCATTTTGTGGATAAAGAATCGAGGGATTATATAAAAGGTTACTAACATTTATATAGTGCTGTTCTAGATTCTTTACACGTCAACTTTTGATCTTCGTTAACAACTCTATGAGATAAAGATCATGCCCTTAAAGACCGCATGACATTATACCGCCATCTATAAGTCTGAGAAGTGGAAATAACCATTAATGTTGCAGTAACTCAGCTCAGAGAACTTTTCACTCCATCTTTCCTCTTTTTTCTCTTTCCTGTCATTGACTCTGGTGTGTGCGACTCTTCAAACAAGGAAGGAAGAAGGAAGAAATTACAATATTGCTGAACTGGAAAGGTTATTTAAAAAAAGTTTTTGAAATTTAGACACCTTTCTGTACTTTGAGATAACATCGTCTCTGTTTATTTGGAGGGAAAAATATTTCTTATAAAATCCATACATTGGACCCTAAAAACAGAGCAGTTTCTTATGGTGAGGAAAATAATGAAGAAGTTGTATCTGGGAAGTCTATCAAAGATGTGAAGTTCTAAAATATCAGTTTAGAGAGGGGCACAGAGAAAGAATTGTGTATCTGTGTGTTAACAATTCTTTAAAATAGAAATTTAAAATACATTTTTGAGATAGCAGCTCAGAAAGCAATAAAATACAGTTTTTTTAAGTGAAATGATTTTATATGGAAAAATAACCTATACGAATGGTCAGGCTTCAGAAAGGATAGACAGTGAAACTATTTGGTGATTGTGACCTGCAGAGAGAAAAGTGGAGATTCCCACTGGTACTTGTAGAATTTTCACTTAGCCTGGTTGTCACCATAGGCTTGCTAACACTTGCCTAACTTTAGCTGAATCAACACAATTCTTGCCCTTCTTAGTAGCTTTCAAAAGCATATTGTTAAAGGGATTTTCTGAGCTACTTAAAGGAAGTTAAGGGGAATTAGGCTGTCCAAACTTTTTCAAAGTAAAAAATAAAATAAAGGACTTCCTGGCTGTGTTTGTAACCACACAGTGATGTGGTAAGAAATGGGATTTTATCCATGGATGCTATTTTTATATATCCAAATCTTGATTGCCAGATACTTTTTTTCACATTAATTTAATATTCTGGGTAATGACTACATTTTCTACACCATAATGGCATGAGCTGTATTTTTTTCTCCAGGTGCTGTATCAAACATCTTAGTCACATTAGCTCATTTAATCTTCCAACATCTCATGTGTCCTAATTGTTATTATCCTATTTAAATAGATGAGAAAACTGAGTTTAAATTTGTTTTGTTTACCTTGGTTCTCTTTTGTGTCTCAGAACCTTTTCATACTGTCCGTATTTATTGCCTATGAGTGTGATCTGTCATTAAACCTATATATCCAAACTGACAGGCGAAGTTCAAGGAAATATGAGAATAACCAACTCAATCTACTGGAAATTAGATCTAATTCCTACATATAAGTCTCCTCATACATGGATAAATAAAAAGAAAAGTAAATCTAAAGACATCATACATGATGAAATATATCATTCTCAAAATGATACATCTGGCATCATTTAGAGTACTTTTATTTTGCTCTTAATAAAATTAGGAAAGAACATATTGGGTCTCTGAATCAAATGAATGAAAAGACAGGATAAATTGAGATTAAACGAGAGACTCTATAGGACAAAACAGAAACAGAAGAGGAGCTTGATGATACAGTTTTTAAAGAGTGATAAAAAAGAATCTAAAATTCATTAGAAGCAACAAAACAAAACAAAACAAGAGTTATCCTTAAGAAGGTAGAAAATGGAGAGTAAAGAAATTAGTCCATAGTGGCAGGAAAAAAGAAAGATGAGTTAAAATAGGAGAAAGAAAATGAAAAAATGGAGAACAAAGAATTAAGATTGATTATGTAAATCTTCAGAGTTCTTGAGGTCTTCTCTAGAACAAATACAACCAGAACAGAATTGATTTAAAGTACATGAGAATGTTCTTGAGCTGAACAAAACAAAGCAAACACATGCAAAACCTCAGATTAAATGAAGCAACCCATGCCAGACAAAATTAGTAAGAGGAAAATATCTGGATAAATCAAGTAAGAAAGAAAATACATCTAAACATAATGAAAAATCAGCCTCAGCATCCACTACAGCTTTAAATACTAATAGACAATGCAACAGCATCTATTAAGTATTAAAGGAAAATTATTTTAAGTGTTTAAAGTGTTTTAAATATTACATAGTATAATAAAGCTCTTTTTTGCATAAAAGCAATATAAATATTTTTTTATATTCAGGAATCCAGAAAACATTGTATATTAATATTTATGGAAATAATTCATTTGAAGTGCAAATGTAAAATATATGGGATTTAAAAAAAATGACTAGTATTAAAAAGTAAAATTGTACATGCAGTTAGAGAATTAAACCTGAATATGTGGAAAAAAGCAGATATGAAATATAATAACTTGAAAATTCAAAATATGATTTGACATATAAAATTGTGTCAAATAAATATGATGTCAAATTTTGAAGGTAATCCTGAGAAATATTGAGATGCTTCACATATTTACTTTAAAATTTTAAAAGTTTGAGATGGAACTCCTATGTACAACACCATCAGACATACATTTTTTTAAATAGCAAAGTCCAAAAAAGCAAAAATGCTGAAATCAAGAAAAGGCCAGATGGCTTTTAACAAATTTGAGAAATAGTATACAGATCTAAATCACAAACATCAAGCATCTCAGTAACTTTAAGAAAAAAAACAGAATGCTATACCCAGCCAACCTGTCTTTCTTAAGTAAAGATGTTAGAAAGACTTACAAATGTTATAAGGACTGAGGCATGATGTCATCCAATTATCTGAAAAATGAAATGAGGACACAGCCAATGAAAAAATTCAAAATTAAAAAGTCATAAATGAAATGTTAAAACTTTATTTAAAAGCATAATTAAATATGAACACTGTAATAAGTATATTACATTTTATAATTCTTGAAAGAAATGTAACATGTCATAAAAACAGTAATTATTTTTGAGAAACTGGAAAAATATTCTCAAATGCTACAGAAGTAAAACTGAACTCATATTTCAGTAAGGGGAATGAACAATTATAGCTTCATTTCTATATCTTTAAAATGAACAAATATAAATTTAATAATACTCATCAGTTATAAAAGGTATCACTAGTAGAAAGTATGTCTTCCAAATTAACACATGCAGGTGCAAAATTCCCACATGGTACAGTGAGATATAGAAATAAAGAAAATAGAAAGGAAGCATAAGAAACAGAAAATGTATATTAAAATTATTGAAATTAAACCAAATATACAAGTTATATCTTAGATAAATGAGACAGCCATCTGTTAAAACCAAGGGATTTCTAAATTGGGTCAAAAGCTAAATTGAAGCTTATATGTATATATATTATATATGTATAATATATATAATATATACACATATATGAAGCTTATACATATATAATATAAAGGCACATGTACTCAGGGGGTATAAATATTTGTGCTCTATAAGTAAATATACATTCACAAAAATTGAGCAACTTAAGATACAAAACACTTCAATATTTTTTAAATGCATAAATTAGTAAATCATGTTTCTGACCACAATGAAACAAGACAATAAAATGATAACTTAGAAACAAATGATGAAATCATAGTACCAGGCAGCTAAAAGAATGCTTTCCTAGCCAATGCTTGGACAAAAAGGAAACCAAAACTTCACGGCTAGCTATCGATCGCTAGCTTTTATTGAACACTTATTGTAGCCAAGCAATCTCCCAGTACGGCAACTGCTCCATGATAAACATGAGAACTGGCATTTAAGGGAAGGTCACAGCAGTGAGGATGATCTTGACTGCCTGGGGTGGGCCTGACTCCTCGCCTGTCCTTGGATGAGTTACTTTGGCCCTCCTCTCTTTGGTTCCCTCATCTGTGCCATGGGGGAGTCTATCATGACGGAGCTGCCATGAGCAGCAAATGAGTTAATGCACATAAGAAGCTTCCTACAGCGTCTTCTAGCTCATAGAAGGTGCGGAATAACCAGTAAATGCTGTTGCTGTTGCTTAGTTTTCTCACTCTTTGTTCATGACAATGGAAACACCCTGCAGCCAAGCTCTGAGATGTATGCGTTATGTGCTGCTGTGAAGTTGTCTTAGCAACAGGATTAAAAGACCTTAAAACATGCAATTCTCATTCTCACTAAGGAAATAATGGTCTCTAACAGGAGGAAGCTGGAAGCTCATGAGCTCCCTGACAGTGAAGGTTAAGTCTGCCCTGTTAACAACGTTGCCCAGTAGATAGTGCATGTTCAGTAAGTCTTTGCCGCCTACGTACTGATTGACACTCTAGTGATGAACAGAAGACAGATGCTTGAGAGGCTCACTAACAGTAAAAGGAAGGAAATAAATACCCATCAAAGAAATAGAATTTGGCCAAAGGAATACCAAAATGGAATTTATAGTGTTCATGGAGCTAATGACAATTTATATCTGAAATGATATTTAACGATACAAATGATATGCAATTACATGCAAATTATGTGATAAAGATTATGCAGGATTAGAAATGCAGAAGAGAAGGAGCTTGCTGATGGCTGGAAGAATCGCAAGGCTGAGTAAAGGGTTCTTTTTACTTATTGCTTTATTTAGGGTTTGAATAGGTGGAAGGAAAGAGAGGCAAGGGGCCTTCCAGGCCAGGGAATGGCATGAGTAAGAGCATTGAGTTAGTCATGGAAACATGGGCAGTGATGGTTGAATGGGTTTAGGAGGAAGAAACAACTCCTAAAAGGTGTGACCCAGAGTATCTTGGCTAAGTTGCCTACACCAGCCAGTAAAGTGTGCTGACACTGTTTTTTTTTAGATCATCCTTGAGTTCAGACTAGAGAAGTTCTCCTCCTACATATGGATGCTTGGGGTCACCTGAACAGGTGTCTCATTGCATCCTTTGGTTTGGATGAACCAAAAGTTCTATGAGATGAGCCAGAAGTTCTGTGAGAAGTGGCATGAACCTTGTCCATAGGGAAAGCTAGATATTTATAAACATGCCTGAGAATTTTGAAGGGGGGTATGGGTGTCCAGTGTACAGGTACAGACAAGAGGGAAGACAGTGTGAGAGTCACCACGAGGGAAGGAGGACTCTGACGTGTGAGCCCTGCTCAAGGACAGGGCAGTCCCATGGCGGTGGCTCCACACGCAGTGTCCCATTGTGATCAAATGATCCCTTTCTCAGAGTCTCTGGGTGGCTAAACTAAAAACAGCTACTTTAACATTACTCTCCTGGCATTTCTTCCCAGAAGATGGGGAGGCAAAATCTGCAGAAACTTCGTTACCAAATGTCCCCTTGTCTCCTCCGAACATGGAACCACCTACAGGAGAGAACTGACGTCCAGGTATCACGTGACACGTGACCAAGAATTCCATTACCTGTGAAGTGAGAACAGGCAGCCTAGGAAATCATAAGTCTGAGGGGATCCCCAAAATATCTGACCTGCAGAGGCACACAGCTTCATGAGAGAAGGGGCAGCGGGTAAGCAGCTCGGGTTATATGTTAGACCCCTGCTCGCCCCAGAGACTATGAGTGAACACCTATTTTGGGCAACGTGAACCCAGAGTTTTCTGTTCATCAGCTTCGCCAGGATGCTTGTTAGGCAAGCTAGAATGCTGCTCACCCACATCTACTGAATAAGAATCCCAAGGAAGTTCTTTGCTTAACAAGCACTCCAGATTTTTCTTATCACTGGGGAAGTTTGGACAATATCAATTTAAGACTTCTAGAAAGGTACAAGGGTGAAAGGTGGAGGTCTGGACACTTAGCATGCAGAGGCTATTGACACAGCAGAACTGTTAACTTGAGTGATGCTAGCTGGTGGCATGCAGAGGACATTTGGGTGACAGCTGTAAACAATTTCGAGTTGGCGTGCTTTGTAGATCTGTGGCATGCATTAAAGAGGCCACAAATCCTGGGCAAGAGGGACAGTCTGCCATCAGCTAATGTATCATAAGTCTTTCTCCCTCAGAATTTTCCTGATGACAGTGTAGGAAACAAATCTAGATATTCCACTGAATCAATGTTGTCATTAACAGATTTATAATCTAATCAATAATATGGGCATTTTAGTCAAATGAACCACATAGGAATAACAGTCTTAAATGTCTGACAGCTTTATAAGTTATTTACCTGTTCTTCTCTCTATAAATCTCTATAAGTTTTTCTATCAAAAGAAGAAAAGGAAATACATTTAGAAATATAGATACATTCCTCTGAACAGCTACCAGCTTCCACTTAAACTAAACTCCATTCTCAAATGGCATTCTAAATATAAAATAATTAAAGTGTGCCATAAGTTTGTCAAACAAATTTCTGGGGGATGGAGTAAAGTTTCTGTGCCCCAGAAGATAAAGCTTTTGCACAAGGCAGAGAGAAAGAGACAAATGGGAGCTCACTGGAGAGAACCTTCTATGCCTTTCTGCCTTCATTTTATAAATATTGTTTGCTTGACAAGTTGGAGGCATCCGCTACTTCAGTATGAAAATGCATTTCTTGCGTTAAATTGATCTGGCTGGAGTGTCCCATAAACGGTAGCACTTTGCCCACCAAGAGAGAAAGTCCTTCAAGTAAATTGTTTCTGGAATTCACCCCATTCCCCTCCTTTTCTCTTTCTACCTTCACCTTCACCCCTCTCTCAGCCCAACGCTGGCCTGCCCTTTACAAAAAGTTGCATTAGTTCTTTACAAGTGAGCAAGAACAGAACCAAATGTTTCACATCTGCTCTCAGAGTTCACGGATTAGCATGAGAATGAGTAGCCAGTGTTTCAATGATGCACAGTCCAGTGGATGAGAATGCGGGCTCAAGCCCGGCGTCAGAGAGCTCGCTGGCTCCTGCCAGATGTCCTAGGACCGGGATGCAGAAGCAGTGAACCCAAGGCTTTAACAAATCACCTTTCTCTGGCGCTAATCACTCAAGAAAAGGTTTTGTTGTGGGTTTGGAGAGGGCCAGGTTGGTATTTCTCCAGTGATCTGTACCCTTGCTCAGCCCTCCAGCCTTCACCCTCAAGACTTTGTAAAGAGACCTCTTGTTTCTTCCCCCCAAATGCAGGGCTCTGAGGGCAAAAGCTGCATGCCAGAGGCCGCAAGGCACCAGGGCCGCAGGGGCTCATTAATCAACGGTGGCCGTGTTGCCGCTCTAGCACTCTCTCTCTCCCTGAACAATAAAGACTTTAGCAAGAATAAAACGGCTCAATGGGCATGTCCAAGGTCAGGCTTAGTGGCAAGATGGTTCCGGTGTAATCACAGTTGGAGGAATCCTGCATTTTCTGCAGGGAACGTCCATGAACTGGAGAGAAGTGGTTCCTGAGTGTGACCCCCGGGCCCGCAGCGCCAGTATCATTGGGGAACCTGTCAGGAATGTGGATCCTCTGCTCTCCCCTGACCTCTTGACTCAGAAAATCTGGAGTGCACTCAGCAATCTGTGTTTTTAATGTACCTTCCAGGGCATTCTGATTTATAGAAGTTCTTCTTATTCCAAAAGAAAGGAACTCTAGGTAAATGCTTTTTAGTTTTTGACACCGATTTTACATCCCTGCCCCTTTTTTTACTTCTCATCTCAGTAAGATAGGGTGACCAAGCGCCCTGATGTGTCTGAGGCTGTGGGGTTCCCCAGGAGGCAAGGCTTGCAGTGAAAATCCCAGACACACTGGGACAAGTGTGGTCACCCCCACCCAAGGCGCAGGGCCCGTTTGGATATTCCTGGACTCACCTGCGTCCTTCCTACCTGGATGACTGTCCCGGAAGTTGCATCACCTATTGGATGAGGGACAGAAAGATAAAGAGACTAAAGAGATATCATCAGTCAAAGGAGAGAGTTTTAATAATGCAAAAACAAACAAGAGGCTCAAAAAGATAAGATGCAAAGATCAAAGGAAAAGAAAAGAATCCTGTAGATTTGGTATGAAAAAAAGTCTCCTTTGACAATTAGACACTTTCTGCCTTTAGAGAAAAGATGCAGAAGCTTCTTCCTGGACTCAGGTTGAGTAGGCACATTCTTTGTTGCCTTTCTATAATCCCAGCAGAAAAATCATTAAACCATCCATTGTTTACCACTGTACTTTCTGACTGTTTCAGTTAGGATGCTGTACTGTTTTGCCCAGATTTATCTCCACTGCTCTGTAGAAAATTATATAGACGAGTCCAGAGGTCAAAGAAGAGATTTGAGCTAGAGAGAGAGTTTGAGAGAGTTCCCTGGGTTTGAGATAGTATATGGAAAGGCGAGAGTTGCCTTTGAATCTCAGGAATCTGTTAGCTAATAGGATGTAGGGCACAAATGGGGAAAGGGTTAGTCTTGTTTTGGAGTTGTGGGGAATGCTTATGGGACAGGTATACAAAGGCTGTGTCATAGCCAAGCTGCTTGACCTAGAAGTCTTACATCATGGGAAATGATGTGGTCTAGAGGCTTCGCAGGGTTAGAGAGGTAGTATTTTGTCCCTAAAATAAGAAGATAAGGTCTCCTAGTCACTGAGGACTATGCTAATTTCATTGATGGCAATGCATTATTTAACTTCCTATTGATTCTGGGCATGTTTTGTTAAATAGTAGAAAGGGAAAAATCAGGGTGCAGTAGAAGAAGCTTAGGTTCAGAGCTAGACAAATAGAGGTTCAAATCTTGCCCTTTTACTTATTGTATGACCTTGGGTAAATTCCTTACGCCTCCTTTTTCTGGAAATCAGGACTGATACCATCTATTTCAAAAGGATTCTTTGAGGATTAAATAAAGTAATAAGTGCAGTATGCACTGTAGAGTACCTGATATAGAGTGGGGGCTCTGTAAATGCTGAGAAGCAATATGATAGAGTAGCAAAGGTTGGGATTTTTGCTTCAAGAGACTTAGGTTCTACTTTTGATTCTGATCTTTTGAGTACATGATTTTTGTCACTTAAGCTCCATCTGTGAAATTAATTTAGTGGTGTTTATCTCTTTGAGAATGCTTTAAGAATTACATGATATTATGTACATAAAGTACTCAGCACTTTACTGGATGTCATGCACTTCTTCCCCAAACCCTGTTAACTATACCTTTCTCTGAATTCCCACATCACTGTGCTTGAACTTCACCCCCCACTCCTTCCCCACATAGATAATTATTGCCAGCCTCCTCATTTCTAACTCAACACATCTTTGTGTCTCTAGTATGTCATCTGGTAATGAACTCTGAGATGCACTAAGCCTTAAAGAATGTCTTCTGGGAATTACTAGGACCCACTTAACCTGAGCTTTGGATCTAGGGAAGGCAGGTCTGTTGAATGCCTAGTGGTTTACCTCTTTCTCTGATCACAAAGCCCAGGCACCAAGAGGTGAGTGGGTGGGGCTTGGAGTCGGAGTCCCGCTGGGATGCGGGATCACAGCAAGCTGTGATTTAGCTCACTTAGAAAGGCTAAGTGAGTGCTTGGTGTCCCTTAGCTGGCAGGTGGCACAGTTAGGACTCTCAGCAGTCTCTCTGATTGCAGGCTGCCCTACTCTACTGCCTCTTCCAAAAAATGCCACTTCACTCCTTTTCCCTCCTCTGCAAAATGAAGGGGTTCAGTGCTAAGAAATCTAGAAGGTGAGTCAAGAGCAGACCGCCTATGGTCCTGGGACTGCACATTTCCTCAGTTCTGAGTGGCGGACGGTGGTGCCATCAGGAGCCTGCAGGAGACAGTCGGCCAGCGGTAGCATCCTGCCTCTTCCCGGTGGGACTTTGGGGAGGTTACTTAATGTCCTTATGCCTCAATTTCCTCATTAGGGAAATGGAGATAATGATGAAAATAGTACAAGTAAAGTTGTGGCACTTGCCAGGACTTGATATTCGTAACCCTATATACAGTGTAGCACTTAGGGCTGCTGAGTTTGCCAAGGTCACCATATCCCGAAGTGGATCCATCTCATCCTGACCGCAGTAGGGGGCTGGAGAGGAATGAAGCGGCAACTCAGGGCTCTGTCACCTGTATCTGCTTGATTCCCCATTTCAAGCTGGCTTTGCTAGTTGTGGTGTGAGTTGAAACACCATCATGGTAATGATAGTCAACATTTACTGAGCTTTTACTATAGGGCAAATACTGTTCCAAGTGATCCACCACAACAGAACAACCCTGGCTTGAGGATGAGAAAACAGAGGCCCAGGGATGTTGCGCGTGGTGGCTGGTCAGTGGCCAAGTCCGGCGAGAGACCACGAAGGCTAAGTAAACGGCAGTTTGTGGAGGAACAAGTTTCAGAATGTGCCGAGGAAGCGGAGGTCGGCTGACCTCGATTTGGTTCCTTTGCCAGCAAAGTCCGCTGCAGCCACCTTTATCCTGAGAGAGCAAAGAGAGAAGAGAAGGGCTTAAGGGCTGATTTCCTAGCAGCACTTGCTAAACAACCATTTCCCCTTGTGTTTATAAATCACACACACAGAAGATAAGGTTTTTGTAGTCCTGGCAGCGATGTCTGTGGACCAGCCACTGGCTGTGTCTCCCCGTTAGGATGACTGCGGCAAGTCTGAAGCATCTTTGGCTCAACTTCATCCGTTCCCAGGCCAGGGTATATATGCCAAGCCTAATCATCGGGTTAGTCTCAAACAGGCCCCTGCTTTGCCCGTTTTCATGGCAGTGCTGTAAGCAGATGGCAGCATGAGTCCTCCTGTAGGACCAGCTCACCGGAGGCCCCCTTCATGCTGTAAATCAGGGCACAAAGCAGCCTCAGGCCCCAGGCAACCGAACAGGGGGCAGCCCCATCCCTGATCTAATTGCCCACAAGCACGGGGCCCAGAGGAAGCAGAACAAAAGACAGGCTCCTTGCAGAATGAAGCCACGAAAGATGAGCAGCCTGGGCCGACTTCCACAGCCTGCTGGCCTCTAAATCTTGAATCAAGATTCAAGTGCTATTTAGCACTGGTGAATTGGGACTTGAAGCAGAATTAATTGCCTCCAAATTGTATCTTTCCTCCCAGCCATCCATTAGTTCGCTCTGGCAGAAGGAGAATGACACTTCATGAAATATAGACTTGCTCCTCGCATCCCTGGAATGAGCTCCAAAAAGTAAAAACTTTCAAATAATATATTTCCCCCCAGGGTGAGAATGAATGGAAAACCACTAGGTCACTAGTGCTTCCTCTTAAAAGAAAAAAGTGTATTTGCGTTCGAATAAGGACATTTCAGAACCTTTCAAATAAAGCACTGTAAAGGAATGTGTTTTGTTTTAAATTCTAGTAAAAGGCTCTGCTCTTATTTGTTGTCATTGTTTTCCCCAAGGTGTATCACCTTCTTGGTGAAGGTCACTGCCCAGAGAGGTCAGAACTGTGGTCAAAATGCTACTGGGACACGGTTCTCTTGAAGAGCCTTTTTAATCACTTTGGGAAATTGGTGGCGGAAGTCACAGCTTAAGCCTGGATTCAAATAGAGGCTGAAGCCACTGGCTCCAATAGAGAAATGGTTATGCCAACACAATTTTAAATCCCTTTGAAGGTGTTTTGTGTTCAGAACAAGTAGCAGAAAGATGTCAATGAGGTATTTAATGTCTGAATTCCAACTAGCAACTGACTAGAAGCTGAAATGTTCCAAGATCAGTGTTGCCCAACAGTAGTTCAAGAGGAGCGGGAAGGATAAAACCAGGACTGTGTGTGTGTATGTGTACACGTGCATGCATGTATGTGTATGTATGCCTGTATGTATATGTGTGTATGTACATAGTTATAATTTGAAAGTTTGTACACAGAATATAATATTGTCTAATTCACATCATTGTTTAAGGGAGGGGCCCCAAATCCTTTGCCCACAGAGGAGACATAAGCGATGTAAATGCATGAACCTAAGGAGGTGAGAGGCAAGTTAATACAGCTCAAGCATGTTATTGCCAAGTCAAAATGCAAACCTAGTATTGGTATTTATGTTGATTCTTGAAGAGAACCCAGAATTTCTGTGTGTGTGTGTTTTTCTTAACGTGAGACTTTCAAAAAAATTGGCTTGGTAGACACATGTACATATGACCCCATCTGTGGCTCTTATCCAGCCCACAGCCTTCCAGTTTGAAACTTCTAGTCTAAATAAATGCTTTAGCCTGAAGAGAAGATAAAGGCAGTGCTTCAGCAGCCCTGGTCCTCATGGACTCTCAGTCGCCTGTGCCTGAAATAAATGGAAGCAAAGGAAACAAGTGCGAGCTAGCCTGGATTGCCTGGAAGGAATCAAAAGCCCTTTTCAAAACTGGTCCTGAACACACAAGCCCTAAAATGAGGCAGTATTACCCAAGGTCAATATTCTTCCTATTCCTCTCCACTCTCCACCACCTCTCCTCCCACTGAGTTCATGATGTTTTAATTTCTTGCCGATTGGCTCTTTGTCATTCAACAGAGAGAAATGATAAGAGCCACTTAACTGTTGTGCTAACAGCCAAAATGCATGCGAATTCTTTAAAAATAGCCCTTGGGTTTCCCAGGAGGCTCTGAGTTGAGGGAGGGGCCCATGAATAGGATCAAATCAGGGCCCTGCCACTGACCGGGTGTATCACACCTGCTTTACTGACCCAGGTGAGTTGCATCTTCTTCCTCTGCAGTGATGTAACAGCTCTGGGCAACAGTGTCTACGGCTTCTCCCCATCTGATCACCTGCGATGGTTACTCTTTTTGGCTTCTCCTTCTTCGGATGGAGGGCCAAGCCTGAGCTTGAGCAGTAAAAATGAGATTTGTGTTCTTGGCCAGGCCAGTCAGGCTTTTGTGTTTGAAAAACAGAAGCAATGGTTTTTAACCCACACGTTAGAATCATTGAGGCCCATTTTTAAAAATGACTATTGGCTGGAGCCCCTTGAAACAATTAAATCAGAATCAGTGGGAATGGGGCAGAGGAGGAACACTCATTTCTGATGGGATAAGAGTGCTGTTGGAATATTGCACACACACACGCATGCACACAAACATACATGCACATGCATGCCTCCACACACACACACACACACACACTCCTCAGGTAATTCTAATTGAAACCAGATTTGAAAGCCAGTGCCTTAGGGGAGCTTAAAGCACTTTCAAGTAAATATTTGCACACACCAGACAATTGTGTTGGTTAGAAACAGTAGGAAATATGAGTTTTCCCTATTTGCCCTGCACTAGCCTGAAAAGAGATTCTCCTGGGCAGGAGTAGGAGAGAAATTTGGGGGCAACTCCGGTGAGACCACACCCCCAAACCCCCTGTAGAAAGTGGTGTGAAGTCGCCCTGTGAGTGGAAGCCAGGCTCTGAGGTGGTCCCTAGTGACCCGCCAGAGATGCCCCCACGAGACCAGCACGACAGGTGGCAGTCAGAGCATGTGACTTCCAGAACTGGTCATAGCAGGCATTACAACTTCCGCCGTGGCTCTCTTGAACTGTCTCTGGGGGAAACTGTTTGTCATGCCTTGAAGATGCTCCAGCAGTCTGTGGGGAGGCTCATGTGAGTAGGAGCTGGGCTCCTCCATTCACAGTGCCATCATGATGTCCTCCATCCTGTGGTTCTCTCTGCTTTTTGTGGGTCTTAATGTGCTGTGCATGAGGCGCTGATGAGAGGACCAGGCCCTGTGACTTAGAGCCGTCACACTGCAGATAGCAAAGCGAAGTGTCAGAAAGAGGGATGATACGCATCAGCCTATTACCTTCTGTCATTTTTTACCACCCGTTGGGCACGATTTATTTTCTGGAACACTCTTACAATGACACTCAAGAGATTTGGTCCAGATAAGTGATGCAGAAACCACTAAACGAAAGGATTTCCCCAAAAAAGAATGATAATTCAAAAATCAACCTATGGAACCTGGTCATTTAGTGATACAAATGGTCTCTTATGTTTTAAAAAAAGGTTTCATATTTTCTACATGTGAAAAGGCTACTTTCTTTATGCTGTGTTCAGAAAGAGAATATAAAAACATAAATATATAATATAAATATATATACACATATATAATGTGTTTGTATATATGTAAAATATATACACACATGATTATATGGTAAAAATACATGTTAATGACACTGCATATACTTGGACATACAGCCTTATGAAGCAGGCATAGTTTTCTGAATCATTATATCAATTATTGACTAGCCTTGAATTGGAAATTTTATTTATTGAAATGCCATCTGTCCTAGTCAGCTAGGGCTGCCATAACGAAATACTCTAGACTGGATGCCTTCAACAGCAGAAGTCTATTTCTCAAAGTTCTGGAGGCTGGAAGTTCAAGTTTCTGGTGAGAACTCTTTTCTTGGCTCGAAGACCACTGCCTACATGCTGTGTCCTTACACGGTCTTCCCACAGTGCACGTGGGTGTGGACAGAGAGAGCTCTGGTCTGTCTGCTGCTTATTATAAAGTCACTAACTATCAGAGCCTTACCCTTATGACCTAATTTAACCTTAGTTCCGAAAAGGCCCTGGCTCTAAGCACAGTCCCTGTGGGGGTTAAAGCTTCAACATGGGAATTTGAATGGGAGGGTGCAGTTGAGTTCACAGCACCTTCTAATAACAAGTGAGCTGGATATGAGAAGCCTTTAGAGCACTAATATGCAGGCATTCTATGGATGCCTCCTCTCCATGATAGATGTTGGCATGATTGTGTTGTCAAAAATATGAACAATGAGATTTTTTTCTTAAACCTGTTTTGCACCAATGAAATAATTCCCACGCCACTTCCATCAAAGAATAATGTCATTTTAAAGCCAAGTTGGACATGATATAAAAAAAGACACTGAGATATATAGAAAGGAATGCATTCAGAGTTATTTAAAATGTGTTTTCATGGGTAGACTATCACATAAGAGGGAGCTGGCTATTCAGAGTATTGTTCCAAACTGATGGTAAATCAACTTTTAAGAATTCGCAGGTTATACTTTATTCCAAAGACAGCCCTAGACAGAAATTTGTGTGACCTATGTGTCTGCAGGTCCCTAATGAAAACTACTAAAACTCTGAATTTTTTTTAAACAAGGCAAGTTTTCAAAGCCTCAGAAAAGAGAAGACAAATCTTCCTTCAGTAAAATGTAAAGGAAAGCAGTGCAGATAAGTGAGGACAGATGATGTCAGGGTTTCTTCTCAGAGGCATTTGAGACTTACTCTGTGCAGTGATGCACACCCTGTCTCCTTCACTCCTTCTGACTTTTTTGACCAGAAGAAGGCAAAGGGATAAGATGTCTGGGAACCACGCACTGAATTTAATCAATTTAAAAAATTTTAATGTAACATAAATAACAAAATTCACCACGGTAACCATTTTAAGTGTGCAGGTTGGTGGCACTCAGCACATTCACACTGCTGTGCGACCATCACCTCCATCTGTCTTCAGAATGTTTCAGTTTCTGCCAAACTGAAATGGCTCAAACAGGAGCCATGAAATAATAGATCACCATTTTCCCCTCCCCTGGCTCTGGAAATCCCTACTCAACTTTCAGTGTCTATGAATTTGACTATTCTAAGTGTCTCATCTAATTGAAATCATACAGTATTTATCTTTTTTTGTGACTGGCTTATTTCATGTAGCATGTTTTCAAGGTTCAGTAATGTTGTTGCATATATCAGAATTTTATTATTTTTTAAGGCAGACTAGTATTCCATTGTATGCATATACCACATTTTGCCTACCCATTCATCCGTCAGTGGGTATTTTGGGTTGTTTTCATCTTTTGACTGTTTTGAATGATGCTGCTAGGAGTATTCATGTACAGATATTTAATCAATTTTTAAATTCTTGTCATCTTCTGTATTAAACTGGGATACCATATAATGACATTTATGATGTAATTGTGATCAGGTCTTCCTAGTGATGTTAGGGTATCCAGGTTTATAAGTCACTCCCATGTTAGCAAATATTGTTGAGATTCAGAATTTTTAAGAACTCTGAGATGTCAAGAGACTTTTTGGTAGACACTAAGTCAGAAGAAGGAAATGCTGGTCACTTGAATATCTATGATGCAACAAGGTGGTAGCCTTTTAAGAATGAAACAGCTAAAGTACAAGCTTGCCCATCTGCAGCCTAAACAGAGTAACAGGTATTATGAGAACTGTGTGTGAAATGTGTCCTAGGAGCATGTGGAAGGATGCCGAGCCCAGGCTTGGGCCAGGGACAAGGGCTGTGGGAAGAAGGAAACTGTTGGGGAAGGATGTCGGGAAGACCACACCTGAGCTAGTATGAGTGAGTCACGCAGGGAGACCATGGAAAGGGGACAAGTCACCCCAGGCGGGGAGAAGTAAGAAATAACGAGGGAGAGGTGATAAAACTTGGGTATCCTGGTGGACAACACAAAAAATATAATCTAAAGCTATCTTCATACTTCAGTGTCATGGGAAACTGAAGAGAAAGGAAAGAGATGGCGGTTTTGTTCCTTGTCCCCAAAGCCATAATTGAGACCAGCTTTGTCTAAATGGTCTTCAGTGATAAATGTTCCTGTGGGTCAAACTTGAAGGTTACATGCATAAGTCAATGTATGCAAAAGGTCCTAAGAAAATTCCACATCACAGTGTATATGTGGGTGTAATATATATATGGATATGGCATACATAATTATATTATGCATATGTTATTGTAATACCTACTATTTATGTAAATATAAGAGTATATGTAAAATCTCAGAAAGCTTATTCTGCGTAAATAAGTTTATTGGTTTAACAATTAAAGAAAGTATATATATATAGATATGTAAAATACATATTAGATAATATATGATACTTATATCTTTTGTATTATATATTATATTACATATTATATATGTGTATTATAAACCTACAAACTTTCTTCAGGGAAAACTTCCTTTCTATTTCCTATTACCATGTTGTACCCCACCCCGCAACATTTTCCCCTTAATATTAGTTTGGGACTGGTATTAGTTAGACCAACTAATGTTATTTAGACACTGAGATTGGAAGTACATGAGTAAACAAAACAAACAAATCCATGCCCTCAGGGAACATATGTTCTAGGGCAGGACAGACAATATTAAAGTACCATGCATAGCATGTTAGACAGTCATAAGTGCAAAAGAAAACAACAAAGTAGGAGAGGGAGTTAAAAGTGTCAGGTGGGCTCAGTTTTAGAAGGGTTGGTGAGGAAGGCTTCCCAAAGCAGGTGACTTTTGAGTGAAGGCCTTGGGGAGAGAAGCATGCAGATATCTGAGGCAGAGCTTTCCAGGTAGAAGGACATTTCCAGGTAGAAGGCATGCTTTCCAGCAGAAGCACACCTAGTTGTTCTGGTGTCTCCACTAGGGCGATGGCCAGAGAAGAATGAGAAAACTGCATATGAGGTCAAAGCAGGAGGGGGCAGGTTGTATAAGGCTCTCTTGCTTCTTTTCAATTACCTGAAACACAAATATAATTCCCTGAAAGGCACATTTGTTTACCCAAATATGTTGGCATTTTAGCTGTTTTCTTTTCATTTTAAATAAGCATTCTGGGTTTTCTTGGATTCTGTATTTGTCCAGTTGGCATCTATTATCCCTATGGCCGAACAACCAAAGTTGTTTCCATATTCCCCATCATCCAGCTGTTGTGGGTGTGCAGAAATCATGTTACAATGCTCCAAGCCCAACACCTGTGGTTCACTTTCTTTCCAATAGGGGGCGTTGCCACCTAATAACTTTTCAGCACTGTAGTCATAAAGGCTCTGGGCAGGGTTTTTCCTTCACTCTTCCTTTCTTCCTCTTGACTAAATCTGGTTCTTCCCCCACTTGGCCCTACATTCCCCATGACATGCCTCCCCCTCTCAGGAAATGTAATAACTTCTATTTTTAATGGCATTAGTGTCTCCATGCTGTGGGTCAGTCACCTCCACAAATTAAAAGTCCCATGGGTACAACAGAGACAAATTCATGACGAGATACTGTACCGTCTGTTGGTGATGGGCAGAGCTGATATGCTTTTGCTCTGGAATGTGTTTTTGCCTGTGTTTATGAAGGCTTCTAAGTTCAAAGTTCTTTACTTGAATTTGTTGCATACCATTTTCTTATTTGTTGGGAGCCAAGAACTTCCTAGGAAACCCCCCAAAAGCTGGTTTAGAGCTCCTATTTCAGATTTGATGCCTAAACAAAATCTTCTAGCCTCTTAAGTTTTATATTTGCAATATTAACATCTTACCACCCTCTGGCAATCCATATGGTAGAGGAATTCAAAGCAAAGACAAGCAAAATTAGGAATGCATGCAAAGAAGAGAAAAGAGCTGAGCAAAATGGTGGATTAAGATCTGCTTACAGGATACAGAAAGCTTCTGAAGAGAGGCCTGTGCTTTCTATGGGACATTTTAATGTTCTAGAACCTGGTTCCTAGTAAATGTGGCCCAATAAATGTCCCATAGTAGTTCATATTAGTACTCTTCCTTCTTGAGAATGAACACAGCAGTTTTCATATTATGCAGTGACCCAGAATGCCTGGGATATAGAGGGTGGTGGGGTTAGTCAGTTAACCAAGTCTGAGTAATTCCACCTCTAGGAGTATGAATTAAGGTAATATTCAGAGTGTAGTAAATTGATTGCCCTGCCATTTGTGATAGTGTAATTTCAAAACAAAAAACAAAGCAAAGACAAATTAGGGAAATCTCTATGTTGAAATATTTGAAGAATATAAGGGTATGAGAAAATGTTCAAAATACGATGTTAACGGATAAAAGCAACATACAAAGCATGTATCTGTCAGACAAACCCAATTGTATTTTAAGATACCTGGCTTTTATATACATAGAGGAAGGCATGCAGGATGGCCAGAAGAAAATAGAGCAGTGTTAATAGTACTGATTAGTGATGTTTCATGAACAGAGTTCGGAGCAATTTAGCCACTGGAAACTAAGGTGGAAATCCTGGAAATAATGCCACAGAGAGACCCAGATTCTGCATATAAACCCCAATCTTGACCTGACACCTCAACCATGTATATGCAGACCAGACTTCAGTAAGTCCAATCAAGACTAAAGGGAGTGACTGACATTTTAACAGGGGAAGACGAACTTGGTGATTTAAATTTAACCAAATTAATTGCCTGAAAAAAAAATGCTTCAGAGGAAAATAACAGAATCCATGGTATCTACAATATATCATTCATAATGTCCAGGATACAATCCAAAATTAATGAACACATGAGAAACAAGAAAATTCAACCCATTCTCAAAAGAAAAGACTATCTACAGAGACTGACTCAGAAGACACACAACAGCAATATCAGGGTTAATAACCCATGACTTTATAGCCACAAGTTTATGCTTAAGGACATAAAAATTTGCTCATCTGAGTTAAAAAGCAGGAAATTACATATGCAAAAACTGTATGAAAAAAATGAAAATTGTAATTGAAAAAATTCAATATGCAAATAAAAAATTAATTGGATAGGTTTAACATCAGAATGAACATTCAGAAGAATAAGTGAACTTAAAGACTGACCAATAGAAATTATCCAATTTGAAGAACAGAAAGAAAAAAATTCAAAGAAAGTGTCAAAATTCCTTTACTATACACTCTGTGCATCACCAACAATATGAACTCAGTTTTCCAAAGGTAACTGTGAACAAAAAACTAAAAGGATGCACAATACATTCTGTGCATCTATACATGTGACTGGAATCGAACTCTTTAGTTCTGTAATCATATTTTTAATATAAGGATTTATAAGTCTAGATCCTTCTTCATAAGCTCTCCATAGTAATTAATAGTTTGTATGTAGCTCTTTTTATTTAAAATATGCCTATTTAGACATTAAGACACGCTTATTTAGTTTCCAGCTTTTTGCTCCTAGAGCAAAAAAGCAATCAGTATTCTCCTGCTACATCTTTGTGCACGACATGTTTAAGTATTTCACTGAGACATTTAAATAGGAATTCCTCAAAATATAAATATTTTAACTTTTATTGATTTATAATATATAAAACTCCTCAAAGTATAAATAGTTATCTCAATGAAAACCCGTGTAAATACTATTCAGATGCATTTTTGGCAATTTGTATTTTTATAATTTTTAGAATAAACATCAAAATCCACTGAAATATCTCTTGGTATTCTGATGGAGAGTGCATTGAATTTATGTTAGATAGAACTGATATCTTTATACTATTGAATCTTCCAACATATATATATATATATATTTATACATAGTTATATATTACATATAGTTTTATGTAATTATACATAGCTATAGTATACATATTTATAGTTATATACACCTAATATATATGTTTTATATTATATATAGTTACATATACTATATATATATATATAACATATGCATATAATATATCCTTCTGGTCTTTTCAGTCTTCTTTTTAAGAATTGAGGGTGAATAAAAAATGTTCACACAGTGACCTTTTTTATTGAGATGTAATTTATTTACAAAAAATGCGCAGATGAAAGTATACACATGCTCAGCATCACTGATCATCAGGAAAATGCAAATCAAAACCGCTGTGAGATATCACCCTACACACAGCTCAGACTGGCTGTTATCAAGAACACAAAAACTAACCAGTATTGGCAAGGATGTGGAGAAAAGGGAAATGGGCACTGTTGGTGGGAATGTTAACTGGTGCAGCCATGATGGAAAACAGTATGGAGGTTCCTCAAGAACTTAAAAATATAAATACCATATGATTTAGCAATTTTACTTTTGGGTGTTTATCCAAAAAACACAAAATACCAAATCAAAGAGATATATGTACTCCTCTGTTCATTGCAGCATTATTTATAAAGCCAAGATATGGAGGCAACCT
>JAVSCE010019695.1:0-243384 GCA_032199065.1 Smutsia gigantea | reverse complement strand
CAGTCAGTGTCATAGTAAGTCTGTATGGAACATGGTTCTTAAGAAAACAAGCTTTAAGCTTACACTCGTGGGTTTGAAGCATGGTTCTGTCATTTACTGACTTGTGTAACCCTAAATAAAGGTCCTTATTCACAACATGGATATAATTTTATCCAGCTGACAATGTGGTAACTGTGGAATGTGAGGTGGCAATTAAGAGTGTGGGGCTTGGGGCTAGAAAATTTGTGCTCATATCATGGTTCCATCACTTACAGGCTGCAGGATCTTGAAGCCTTACATTGGTTTGCTCCTCTATGAAATGAAGATAATAACTGCACCTGCCTTCTAGGGTTGTTATTAAACAATAATTGAGTTAGTACATGTTCAGCTCCTAGAAAATGCTTGACAAGTGAGAAGTGCTTGTTACTTGTTATGATATCATTATTGGTAAATTTTGCCCTTGGAAGGCTCCTGATATTGACATTTTTCTCATTTCACAGAGGTAGCATCACGTTTATCTTTTTTCTTGATTTGTCAAATATTTTGTATATACTTATTTTTTTTCTTTTACTCTTCCATAGGATTTTCTCTTGGTCTTATTCTACTCCAATTCTTTTCAACAATATTTCCAATTCTCCTCTATTTTACACATCTCATTACATATCAACTTCTCAAGACTCATTAAAGAAATGCTTTTTGTACATACAACCCATTTATTCAAGAGGAGAAGGGGTTACAGATATTGAGTAGCACATTGCAAATCACACTTACATCAGACAAATAATAAAAAGAATCAAGCTATTAATTACATAGATTCTAGTTGAAAACTTCTGTTCACAATGTAATTATCTAAATAATTTAATGCAATGATTTTAGAACACTTTTTATTGTACATTTGGTGGCTTAATCTAACCAAATATGCTCATTATAGTCTAAATGTTGATTTTAAAATTGGAGTTCATGACATATCAGTGGATCATGGAATGAATTTAATGGGTTAATCCTAGCATTAATAAGTAATAGAATAGAATAGAATAGAACAGAACAGAACAGAATGGAACGGAATAGAGTAGATAACCATTTATGCATTGTGAGGGAGTATATTACTTCATGAAACATTTTAAAATTTCAGGTTTCTGTGTGAGTGAGTGCACATGTGTGTACATGTGTGTGTGTTTTGAGTAGCAATGTAGAATTTGTTATTTAATGTGGGGTACGGTCCAAAAAATTTTGGAAGATGCTGGGATGCACATTGTTGCTCACCTTGAAAAATAATAGATCAGGAACACAATATTTCTATCAATTTGTTTTGAAAACAAAGAGCTGTTATTGAGGTTGAAAACTCAGCAAAGTCAGATTGTTCTACTTTAAGTCTATGTGACCACTCTAATTTAGTTAACAAAAATTTCTATATTTATCATAAAGATTTTTTGTTTATCCATAGTATATTGAATAACTCCAAGTTGGCTCTGTTTACCACTTGTCAGGACAAATTTTTCTCTATCAGTCATTGGGTGCTCAGAGAATGTCAATCCACTTGATACTGTTTATAGCCTTAACATGATTCAAAAATATGAATTGGATTTCCTGGTTAAAACACATGTACCCACTGAATTAAATATTCTAGGTAGAAATAGGTCAGTTTTGAGATAATTATCTCTTAAATATATGCTTCTCTGCTTCATTAGTACAATAACAAAAGGGAGGTACATTCACTGAGCCTATATTAGTTCTGCCTGATAAATGTGTTGATAACTATAGACAAAATTAACAAAAGCTTATGAAAATTATCTGTGCTTCTTTCTCCCTTTAGTGCTGTCAATTTTTCTTCATGTATTTTGAAGTTCCGTTATTAGATGTAGATACATTTGGGATTTTATGTCTTCCTGTTGAAAGGAACCCTTTATAAATACAACATATTCTTTTATCTCTGATAATACTGTTTATCTCAAAGTCTAATTTCCCTGTATTAACATTGCAGAACTAGCTATTTTATGTTTATTATTGGAATAATATATCTTTTCCCACACTTTACCTTCTATTTATGTGTTTCTTTATATTTAAAGTGCATTTGTTTCAGACTATCGATAGTTGGGTCTTATTTTCTTTTATTGTGTTAAATAATCTATACATTTTAAATGAAATGTTCAGTTCATTATGTTTAGCATAGCAATTGATATATTTACTTACATTTAAGTCTAAATATTTGCTGTCTGTGTGTTTTTCCTTCTCCCTTTGTTTCTGGTTTTTTTTTTATTGCTTTCCTTTGGATTTCTCTAATATTTGTAGATGTTCTTTATTATCTAAATTAGATTTTTTGCCAAATGTACTTTAATTATATTTTAGTGGTTGCTCTAGGAATTATGAAATGCATCTTTAACTTGTCTTAATGTTAACTTTACTTAAACCACTGTACTTAAAATTATTTATCATTTCAAATTCAGTTTTTTTTAATTCAACAACAGTAAAATTATATCATTATCTCCCATGTATTGGCTATTTTAATTTTACAAAAAAATATAACCCCAATAACAATGGCATTATTGTCTGTTTTAAATAGCAATTTGTTTTTATATTACCTAACAGAAAATAAGTATCCTTTTAAATCTACCACTTATTTATATTTTCGGTGCTTTTAATTTATTCTTTTAGATCTAGTTTTTTTCCAGGTGCTTTTGGTAAATTTACCTTCAACCTGATTAAGTTACTTATTTATTCCTGGTAGAGATGTTTGATAGCAACAGATCAGTTTCTATATATCATAAAATGTCTTAATGTCACTTGTATTTTGAAGGATATGTTTTCTGAAAACAGAATTTTTGGAAAACAGGGTTTTTTTTTCTTTTCTTCCTTTTAAAGTTGTCATTTCACTGAACTTGTTAGATTTTTAGATTGATGTTCATCATTAAATTTGGAAATTATGGTCTTTAAGTTATTTTTTCTGACTCATTCTCTCCCTCAGAAATTCCAGCTACATGTTTATTGTCTTTGAGATCTCCTTAAATTGTCTCACATGCCACTGAGGTGCCATTTATTATTATTAATCCAGCACCTTTTGTCTTATTCAGATTGAATAATTTGTAGCAGTCAGACTCCAGGTTCACTGACTCTTTATTCTGCCACCTCCAGTCTGCTTTTAGGCCTACCCAGTGAAGCCTCCTTGTTCTTACACATAACATACCAAACTGGTCATCATGCATTTACAATTGTCATCATAAAATATTACACATAACAGGATTTTCAACCTCAGGATCATTGACATTTTTTTGCTGGAGAACAAGAAGACTGTCCTGTACACTGCAGAAACTTCAGTGGCCCACTTGGCCTCTATGTGCTATATGCCTGTACCAAACCTTGACTCTGTTAGGACAGTTAAAACAAAATCTGTTATAATATAAATTAATCATGGTGAAAGTACAGCATAGAGAATATAGTTTAAAACACTATAATTCTTTATTAATAGTAACTACATTTATTGAGGTTAACATATACTAATTTAGATAACTGTCAAATTATTATGCTGTATTCTTGAAACCAATTCTGTATATCAAGTATACTTCAATTAAAAAAAATGTATCCAGACATTTCCATATGTCCCCTGGGGAGAAAATCACCCTTGGTAGAGCAACACTACATAATAAAAATGTTTGTCTTAATTTATTTCTATTCAAAACTGTATATCCATTAAGGAAATATTAGATTTTCGAAAACAAGAAAAATTAAGTCTAGGGACTGAATCATAAAATTAGTCAAGGTATAAGTTTGAATTACCCATTTAAGGAACTGACTTGACATGTAGAACTATGGCTTATGAGGTAATTACTTTGAAGTGACGTCCCATAATATGTTCAGTATGGCATTAGAAAGCACATTAGTGCATCCTTAAACCACAATAGATTTCAAATATGTCAAATGCAAAAATATTGCTAACTATACATGTACAATAAACTCACAACTCTTTTCTTCATAGTCTGGTTTTGAAAATTTAGTGTATAGGGAATGCTGGGATGTCCAAACTTAGCATATGACCTTCTGTAAACTGCTGTGCTTACTGCCAAACTGTGCATCTGTGGGTATGCCCAGATGGCTTTATTGTAGCTATTTAAATTGGGAAATCTATAAAAAGAAGTTAATGCTTATTTAACCTGCTTTTCTGGGATACTTAGCATACAAATTTGGTTTTAAAATTCTAGGATTTTTGTCACCATGTATGCTTGTCTCTATTGTGAGCAAGTGTGTGTGTGTGTCTATGTGTGTGTATGTGTGTATGCACGCACATGCATGCATGCATGAGCACGAATGCATTTGTGGGAATTTGTAGTATATCCACTATCTTCCAATTTGATCTATTTTGTCAGTATAGATTTTAATTTGATTTTGTTAACTGGGAAAGGGCATTAACAGCCTTTTTAAATTTGGTAACTAGAATCTGTGTGTGTGGGTGGTACTTGATATATGTTTGTTGATGATATGATAATAAACAGAAAGAAAAATAATAAACTTTAAATGGCATAAATCACATGTATTAGATAAGGCAAAGAAAGAGACAAATTATGGGCAAAAAAGGGGTATTGGTTTCTTTGCAAATTGTACTATTAGGACCAAGCTAATACCACATTTAATAAAAAGGTAAAATTAGCATAATATAGTCATCTGATTGTAATTTTTAAATGATATAGTATTCAGGAATTAGATGGAAATGTGCATGTGTGTATAAACAGGAGACTGGCTACATCCAGATTTTCTATTGTTCCTTGGCAGTCCTCTATCACATATTTCTTAATCAGAAAAGATAAGCAGAAAAAAAACAATGTATTACCAAAAGTAAGTTTAGTAACTGATTTCTTCAAAGTTAATATGATGAAAAATAAAATGAACACTTAGAGTAAATACAATCTGGCACATTAAAATTATATAAGTACTATTAATAATAATGACTACTAAAATATTTTTCAAGGTGAAAAGAGATCATTGGCTTTTAGTGATTCTGAATAGCTTTTTTTCCCTCATGAGCTATGTATTCTATGCCTTGTATATGAACTGTGACAATGAATTTTAAAAACATAGTCATTTACCAATATTTGAAACAAATCAGAGGCTTCATAGGATCAAAGGTGGCTAAATACTTTCTATTTTGCATTTTATTAAGCAATATTCTATCAAATGTAAGTCATATCTTATCAAACAATACATTATCTCATTGCCATTCATAATTGATAATAAAGAAAACATGAAAATATGTAGTAACATCTCCAGAATAATTACAGAACAATGAGTAACACTCATTATATTTATAACATGGAGAATTCTAAGGATTGACATTCCTTATAATGAAGTGTCACATCTTTAATCTCTCTACATCAGACAGAACAGCCCCTTCCTAATCATGATCAATACTGGACTGAATCTGAAAGGTTACTCTGGCACAGAAGCAGACTCAACTTTGGGTTTAGATTTGGGTTTTCTGGGTTCACCTTGTATTTGGGCCATTTAACATTTAATTAACTGTTTCAATAAAAACTGACAAAAGAGACCATTTGACTATTTCAAACAAAGGGTTTATAATTGGGGTACTTGGCTACATGGATGATGAGGGAGATATGAGGCCCAAAAGGAGAAAGTAACCAATAAATGAACCCCAGCAGAAAGTTTCTAGGAACCCAAGACCAGAAGGTCAGAGGGAGGAAACAGTGATTCTGTAGTGCCGGGTCCAGATCACTCAGAAAACACAGCAATAGGTGGTCTCATTCAGTGTCAGTTGGAATTATATAGGAGATGTAGTAGGTGATGAAAATGGAAGGGGATGCAGAGAAAGACATGGAGAAATAACCTGGCTTCCCTCTTTCTCCCACTTTCCCAATTCTCAGTATTGCCCATTGTCTGGTTCTACAGGTCAGCCCCTGCAATGCAGGATAGAGCAAATTTAGTATCTGTTTCCCTATCTGTAAAAATGCATTATAAAAATCAAACGTTTACTGTCAGGATTAATTTAAAACAGTGAGCAGGACTTTGGAAAGCATCATGCTGGTGAAAGTTGTTACTATTATTACTAGAAGGAATCCCACTATGACAGAGCTAAGGGTTCTTCCTTTTGGTTACTTCATAACTTTGGACATGTTACCCAACTGTGATCATCAATAAGACCCTATATTAGGGATTAGTCTTCTGAGCCTTACACAGATCAATGGACATCTCTAATAACTTCAAACACTAATGTTTAAAGTGACTTGAATTCCTAAAAAGAAAGGTGGAGATTTTAATTTTCAAAACATGAGGAGCTCTGTGGCTCTACTTCCCATGAAAACTGGTGAAATTATTAACAACAACAAAAAGTAAGTGTTCTTGGAAATGGTCCCAAGAGAATATGGCACATAAAGAAATATTCAAAAGCCATAATGTCTGTAGAATTTGAACGACAGCCTTCTCCGTCCCTAGTGTGATGGAAACTGTCTCAGCCAGGAGAAGCCAGAAGTACAGGGCTTCCTCTACCCCCAGTTGCGAGTAAGGGGAGGCATCAGCATTTCACCTTCTGTCTCCCAGTTACCTGTTATAGAGGCCAAATTCTAAAAGGTAATGAGAAGAGATAAGACTTCCTTCTGTTCAGCTCCCACTTGTGGAACTGAGGTACTAGCTTGGGCTCTGCATACTAAGAGTAAAGGAGCCCTGTCTACCCTCACTGTCTTATCCATAAAGTGGAAGTTCTGAGTGAAGACAGGAAAGCTGAGAAGATGAGAGGTTGAGGCTATCACCATTTCTTCCACTGAGTACACAGCTTCTAAAGCAGAGGTGGCACTCAGAGAGAGGGGCATTACTGTCTCTGCCCCCAGTTGCAGAGCCAGAGCTCAGAGACATTGTCCAGGCAAAGAAGGAGGCAGTACCAGGATGCATAAAACACGTCCCAAAAGAAATCACTTTATTGAGAACAAAGTGTGGGAAAGTTAGGCCTGTGAAATAAAATGAATTTTTATGGTCCCCTGCCATGGCTCCACAAGCAAGGGAAACTTTGAAGGCTGTATAGGTCTTAAGTTAGCCAGGAAAACTCATGCTGTGTTGTGAAGATGACATACAGCCATCTCACATGTGTCAGCAATATGGCCATAGCCCCTCACCAGTGACCATGAAAACAAACAGCCTGGAATGCTCAAAAAAGTAAAAACTGGAAGGAAATCTGGTTCTCACAATCTTGATACAATACAGTGATACTTATTCTTTAGGAGAATGAGTAATAAATCCCAATCCTTGCCTCCTCTCACACATAGATAGCATCAGAATGTGCATAAGCCTGTTCTTTCAAGACACTAACCAAATGAATCCTTGACATACTGCATTGATACATTGGTAAATTATGCCACCTCTTCCCTACACATACCCCTCTTGTAAAAGGGTTTATAAACTGTCTCAGGCAGAGTGTGGCACAGTCTGATCAGAACTGTCTCTCTGATGAACTGTCATCCCAGGTCATGGACCTCACTAAGACTTGAATAAACTCTACCTTTCTTAATACAGCATGCTTAAGAACACTCCTCCAAACAATGGAAGGTGTGTGGGGAAAAGTGATTAGTTTTATTGGAGATATAAGCAAAACCACAGATCAGCTAGTTCATAAGAACAAGAAAAAGAACAAACTAAGTAGAGTTCTGCTGGGGGGTCTGAACAAATCTCAAACAATCAAAAACTATCCCTGTAAATAAGCCAGATTTAAATTGGATCAGTCTGTGGAACACTTTATGCCCAAGAATACAGAACAATCCACTGGTGATTATTGGTACTTTTTTTCTGGGTGGAGTCAGAAAAAGAGACAGTCAAACAAAATCCTACTAAAGCCATTTTTTCCCTAGAGTGGCTGTGTATGTTCAAGGCCGCATCCCGAGGAACAACATCAGAGGCTCTACCCTGATGGGGAAGTAGACTGTACTATAATGATCTAGCCTGTCACTAAATAAATAGTCAAACAACAATAACAAGCCCTTGGGAGAGGCTGACTAAATCTTGCTAAATATATAGTTTCTAAAATATCTTGTTTTCAACAACAAATATTTATGAGTCACGCAAAGAAATAAGAAATTCTGACCTGGGGAAAAATTGAGGCAATAAGAACTGCCTGTGAGAGCAACCAGAAGCCAAAACTTCAAAGGAGCCATTATAAATATTTTCAAATAACTATAGGACACTGTGTTTAAAGAAATAAAGGAAGACAATAACAAAGTTTCTGACTAAATAGAGGATATCAATAAAGAGACAGAAAGTATTGGGGGGTGGGGAAGGGAAGACCCAAATAGAAATACTGGAGTTAAAAGGTACATAAGTAAAATGAAAAAATTCACTAGAGGGGCTCAATAGTAGATTTGAACTTGGAGGAGAAAGAATTAATGAATGAGAAGATAGAGTGACAGATATTATGCAATCAGAAGAACCGAGAGAAAAAGGAATGAAGAAAAATGAACAGACCCTCAGAGAAAAGCAGGGCACCATTAAGAGCACCCACTTAGTGGAAGTGCCAGAAAGAGCAGAGAGAGAGAGAGAGAGAACTGAGAAGAATAAATATTCAAAGAAATAATGGCTGAGTACTACTGAAACTTCACAGAAACCATTAATTTACACAGATTGTAAGAAGTATTGGTGAGTGTGTACAGAGATCAGAACTCGCATCTACTGGGGATGGGAATGCACAATAGTGCACTTTGCAGAACAGTCTTGCTGCTCCTCAGAATATTAAATATTGAGTTATCATTTGGCCCAGCAATTCCACTTCCAGGTATATACCCAAGAGAAATAAATATATTATGCCCACGCAAATATTTGTACACTAATGTTCATAGCAACTGTATTCACGTTATACAAAAGGTGGAAACTACCCAAATACTCACCAACTAATGAATGGATAAATAAAATCTGATTAATCCATACACTAGGATATTATTCAGCAATGAAAAAACGAGGAACTGACACATGCTGGAAAATGAATGAACCTTAAAAAAAATGTTAAGAATCCAGCCATGAAAGACTATATATTATATAATTTCACTTATATGAATTGTCTAGAAGAGGAAGATCTACGAAGACAGAAGAAAGTAGATTAGTGGTTACTCGGGACTGGGAGGTGATAACTAAACAGCATAGTGTTTGGTATTGTGGTGACGAAAACACTTAAAATTCATTTTGATGATGGTTGCAAAATTTAGTATATGAATATAATAAATTCTAATACTAAATAAGTAAATACTAAATTAGTATTAAGAATATTATATATTCTATATAGGTAAATTATATGGTCTGTGCATTATATCTCAATAAGCTTGCTACCAAAAAAAATGGAATGAGTTACATCTTCATAATTCTTAGGGATCTATAAGCATAAAGCAGAATGCAGTTACCATCATTTTCACCTTGTCATTTTTTTAAGTATAAACACTTTCAAAAGAGAAAAATGCTGGCTACTTAGTATTTTTAAATTAAACATGTAAAATATACACATTCATGTATTTCTCTTCCACAGATTTTTGTACTTGTTAGAACTAGATGTTTTTTCACAAAAATTCAAAGAACTGTACTTAAATGTTTCTAATGTTTGCAAAGATGATAAAAATAAAGACAGTTTTCTGGACATGCTTTTAATTTTGACCCCTTTCACTGCATTTAAGAATGTGTTTTCTTGCCCCATCAGGGCAGTCTAAGCACTAAGCAACAGCTTCAATTTGCATTTGCTAGCTTTCATATGTGTGTGTCCTAACCTTAACATCACTTAAATAGAGTTTATATTGCAGAGAATCTGTTTATCTAGTATTAGTGCATGACAAAAACAGAAGTGTAATAAAGAATGCATAAATTGCAAATGCATAGTGCAGAACTGAATATTTGAACATGTCTCAAACAGTGGGGCAATTTGATCTTTATAATCCAGTTTATTTATTTTTTTGTCCTGAGAGAAAAGGGCATGCTTATCTAGGATTTATTTCATCTGCAATTTTCACATAACAAAATTTACTTTTAAGTTTAAAATGATGTTGTTTCAGTCCCTAGTGTCTGAGTATGATGAGAGTTGGAAAAGCAGACAGAACTACAAACGTCTAATCTTGGCATGGCATTTGCTTTCCATTTTCTTTAGTGTGCACTGGTGGGATATTACTGAATGTTAAAACCTTGGCAAAGCCACTATGTGTAGAGTCTTTCCTGTATGGAGAAGGAAGTGAATTTGAAGAAAATGAAGTTTATCTATTTAAAAAATTTTTGCAGATTAGTTTTTATCTCATTAAATTTTATTTTCTATTGTGTACAGCCTGAAGAACACTGGAATTTCATCCCACTAAATATATGTCGGAATATACTTTTCTCCTAGGTGTAGAATATCAATTTCTAACTTTGCCCATTGAAAATATATTGTACTCTTTTCAAGAGTTAAAAGAGTGGTCCAAAAGTATGTATCACGTAGTGTTGCCACATTCCCTCCTCTTTCCCTATCTTCATAAACCCTTTTGTTTCAAGGACTTAAGCTGAACAAGTGTTAGATCCTATTTCTCACGCACCCCATCTCACACTAATTCTTTATTTGAACTGAACTTCTTTCTGTTGTTTTTAAAATCCTAACAATAAAATTTCACAGTAATACTTTCTTTTGTGAAAGCAGAAAAAGAAAACATCCTGATTTTGCTCCTCTTTTTAACTTGTCCAAATGGTCTGATCTTAAAAACAGAAACTTGTTTTACTGCACATTTTATTTGATCTCTCAACTACACTTGACATTGTTGGCCACCCTTTCTTTCTTGAAATAACTGATTAAGTTCTTTGAAGTCACTCTCATAAACTTTCCTGGATTTCCAACTATACTAAAACCCTTCATAAAAGGAATTACATCACAGAAATACAATTTATTTCCACATATTTTTACTGAGAGTGCAATATGTACCAGGCATTTTTCCAGGTGCTTAGTATATAACAGTGAACAAAGCAAAAATATCTGCCTTTGTGGAACTTATATTCTGGCAAGACCAGATACACAATAAATAACAAAGTAATAAAATAAATAGTATGTCTAGAATTCCACATGCTCCAAAAAAAGGAAAATGTAGAAGAGGTGATTAACATTGTAGGGAATGTGGAATGGTCTAATATAGACAATAAATTTCAATATTATTCCCAGTAACTAGCTTAATGCTTTTTATATAAGTTTTGCAAAATACATGAAAGTAGGATCAATAAATAACTTTCTCAAGAGAAGATTTATTTTTGATATCAGTCTTTACTCACTAATAATTTTTCACTCAGCCTGTATCACATATATAATATGGATATAGATGTACAGGTAGCTGTAGGTATATAGATACAGACATAGGGATGATACATATATTGATAAAGATGTTTGTGCTTCCTAAGCAATGTCATTTGTCCTATCAGTATATAGAAATATATACTAGTATGGATGGACCCAATCTGTTTTAGAAGATAGAGCATCTTTGCATCCCCTTGAAGGGGCAGCTTAAATGATAGGACTAAAGAAAGTAATAGTGAGAGAACATATACAGAACATTCGACACAAAAACAACAGAATACACATTGTTTTCAAGTGCCCATAGAACATTCTCTAGGATAGATCACATGTTAGGACACAAAACAAGTCTCAGTAGATTTAAGAAGATTAAAATAATATTAGGCATCTTTTCTGACCATTATGGTATGAAATTAGAAATCAATCACAAGAAAAAAATACTGGAAACAACAGAAACAAGTTGAGGCTAAGCAACATGCTGACAGACAACCAATGGGTCAATGAAAAAAATCAAAGAAGAAATAAAAAAAATACATAGAGACAAATGAAAATAGAAACACATAGGTTCAAAATATGTGGGGCACAGGAAAAGCAGTTCTACAAGAGAAGTGTACAGCAATACAGGCCTACCTCAAGAAACAAGAACAATGTCGAATAAATAATCTAACCTTACAACTAAAGGACCCAGAAAAAGGAGAACAAACAAAGCCCAAAGTCAGTATAACAAGGGACATAATAAAGATTAGAGCAGAAATAAAATGGAGACTAAGGGAACAATAGAAAAAAATCAGTCAAACCAAGAGCTGTTTCTTCAGTAAAATAAAAAAAGACTTAGCTAGACTTATCAAGAAAAAAAAGAGAAGACATAAAATCAGAAATAAAAAAGAAGTTACAACTGACACCACAGAAATTCAAAAAATTATACTAGAGTTCTACAAAAATTATATGCCAAAAAGTTGGACAACTTAGAAGAAATGCATAAATTCCTAGAAACATACAAACTTCCAAGACTGATCCAGGAAGAAACAAAATCTGAACAGACTGATTATTAGTAATAAATTTGAATTGGTAATCAAAAAAATCACAACAGAATTCCAGGACCAGATGGCTGAATTCTACCAAATGTGTAAGGAAGGGCTAATACCCATCCTTCTTAAAGTATTCCAAAAAATAGAAGAGGAATACTTCCAAAATCATTCTACAGTGTCAAATTACTCTAGTATCAATATCCTCTAGTATCAGGCAAAGACAATACAAAAAAAGAAAATTACAGACCAATATCCCTGACATAGATTAAAAAATTCTCAATAAAATATTAACAAATAAAATTTTAAAATACATTAAAAATCATTCATCATGACAAAAAGGATTTATTCCAGGGAAGCAAAACAACCAATGTGATTGTTTTTTAACCATATTAAAAAAGGAAGGATAAAAACCATGCTATTCTCAATAGATGCTACAAAAGCTTTTAATTCAACACCAAGAAGAAAAATTCAACATCCATTCATGCTAAAAACTCTCAACAAAGTGGGTATAGAGGAAACAAATCTCAATATAATAAAGGCCATATATGACAAACCCACAGCTAACATCATACACAATGATGAAAAGCTGAGAGCTTTTCCTCTAGGATCAGGAAAAAGACAAAGATGCCCACTTTCACCACTTTTATTCAACATAGTATTAGAAGTCCTAGCAAAAGCAATCAGAAAATAAAATGAAATAAAAGACATCCAAATTAATAAGAAAGAAGTAATATCCTTACTTGCAGATGACATGATATTGTAGCTAGAAATTCTAAAGTCTCCACTAAAAGGCTTTTACAACTAATACATGAATTCAATAAAGTCTCAGTATACAAAATCAATACACAGAAATCTGTGGTGTTTCTATGTACTGAAAATTAACGAGTAGAAAAAAATATTAAGAAAATAATTCTATTTACAACTGCATCAAAAAGAAAATACCTAGGAATAAATTTAACCAAGAAGGTAAAAGTCTTGTATTCTGGAAACCAAAATACATTGATGAAAGGAGTTGGAGATGGCACAAATAAATGGAAAGATACATTGTATTCATGGATGAGAAGAATTAATATTGTTAAAATGTCCATACCCAAAGCAATATACAGATTCAACGTAATCCCTTCCAAAATACCAATAAGCATCTTTTATAGAATTAGATCAATAATCCTAAAATTTGTGTGGAACCACAAAAGACCCTTAAATAAATCTTGAGAAAGAGCAAAATTGGTGATTCATACTTTCTGATTTCAAATTATACTAGAAAGCTATAAAAATAAAAACACTCTGGTGCTGGCAAATAAATAGACATATTGATTAATGAACAGAATAGTGAGCCTAGAAATAAACCCATGCTTATATGATCAATCAATATAGGGCAAAAGAGGAAAGAATTTACAATGGGGAAAGGAGACTATATTCGATAAATGGAATTAGGAAAACTGGACAGCTACATGCAAAATAGTGAAACAGAACCACTTTTTATACAAGAAATAAAAATTAACTCAAAACAGATCAAAGTCCTAAATGTAAGACCTGAAACCATAAAATTCCTAAAGGAAAACACAGGAAGTAAACTCTGGAACATCAGCCTAAGTAATTTGTTTTCTGGATACATCTCACCAGGCAAGGGAAAGAAAAGCAAAAATAAACAAGTGGGACTACATCAAACTAGAAAGCTCCTGCACAAAGGAAACCATGAACAAAATGAAAACACAGCCTATTGAATAGGAGATGCAAATGATGTGTCCAATAAGGAACTAATATCCAAAATACATAAAGAATTCATAAAACTAATAAAGCCAAAGAAACAACTTGATTAATAAATGGGCAGAGGAACTGAATATGTTTCCAAAGAAAACATACAGATGGCCAAAAAACAAATGAAAAGATGTTACATATCACTAATCATCAGGAAAATGTACATCAAAACCACAGTGAGATATCACCTCACATCAGTCAGATTGGCTACTATCAAAAATACAAGAAATAACAAGAGTTGGTGAGGGTGTAGAGAAAAGGAAACCTTCATACATTGTTGGGCATGGAAACTGGTACAGCCACTGGAAGACAGTATGGAAGTACTTCAAAAAATTAAAAACAGAAATACAATCCAGTAATACCATTTCTGAGTATTTATCTAAAGTAAACTAAAACACTGATTTGAACAGACATATGCATCCATATGCTTACTGCAGTATTATTTATAATAGCCAAGATAGAGAAACAACCTAAGTGTGAATGGATAAAGATCTGGCATATACACACAAAGGAAATTAGCCACAAAAAAAGAGTGAAATCTTGTCATTTGTAACAACATGGATGGACCTCAGGGTGTTTTGCTAAGTGAGTAAGACAGAAAAAGATAAAGTACCATATAATTTCACTTGCAAATAGAGTCTAAAAAACAAAACAAATAGGTTAGCAACTTGGAAAAAGACTCATAAGTACAGAGAACTGGTGGTTGTCATAGGGAAGGAGGATTTGGAGATGGCAAAATAGGTGAAGGGGATTAAGAAGCATAAACTTCCATTTATAAAATAAATAAGTCAGCATGGGTGCAGCTGAAAGGTGCAGCATGGGAAATATAGTTGATAATATTGTAATAAATTGGTATGGTGACAGATGGAAACAACACTTATTGTGATGTGCATTTTGTAATGTATATAAATATCAAATCAGTATGTTGTACCCTTTGAACTATTATAATATTGTGTCAAGTATACTTCAATAAAAGAATAAGTGAAAGAAAGCATTAAAAATTCATATAATGAAACTCTTAAGCAATAGATAATATCTGCAAGCCACAGAACTGGAAGAGGAGAGGAAGGAAACCAACAGTTGGATCCCAGGATAATTCTCCTAGTTCTCCCAGGGGCATCTGACTACTCTCCAGGTAGTTACAAATCCCTGTAGGCATAAATGCATTTCTACTTTTTGGTATTACTCAGTGTCCACAACATAGTAGGCACTCAACAAATAATGATTTATAAAGATTTACCATCAGTTAAAGGATCTCAAATGTGAAACCCTGACTCTTTCAAGACATGGATGATCACTTAGTAAATCCCTATTAAAATGTTGATATGTATCATAAGAAGCACATAAACAGCACAATTCTAGAAGAGTAGACCACCTAAGCAGGTGTAAAGATATTTCAAAACAATTTCACTCTATTCAATTATATCTCAAAAAATACATTATTGATGTAGTTTCAACAAATCTCAAGAAAGTAATTATCTCATTCAATGAGGTGGAATAAAGCATTGTAGTTGAGCTCAAATGCTATGGGTTCAAACTGTTTATCTGATCTTTGATTGTGCTTTATGCTTTAAAAAGATAACAATAGTGGTAACTGGATTCTAGTTTATGTTAAAATGCTGGTTTCTTCACTCATTAGCTGTATAACTTTGGACAAGTTTTTATAATGTAATATAGCTTGCCACAATTCTAACTTATCTCATTTAGGCTATTAAGAGTATTCCTTATAGGATTGGTATGTTTCAAATAAATTAATATATGTAAAATATTCAAGAATGTCTTCCAGTCAGTACATTCTAAATTAATGCTAATTAGTAACAGAAGATTTAGGCCAAATACTGTATCTACAATTTCTGACAAAGCATTTACTCTCCATCATTCTCTGAAAACAACACATTTTTATTGCCTCCTTTCATGGAATTTATATAAATATTGATTATATAAATATTTGCCAGGGTCAGGATTACCATGATATCAAAACCAGACAAGGATGCCACAATTAAATACAAGTATAAGCCAACATTCCTAATGTACATAGACACAAAAATTATTAACAAAACAATTCAATAATAAAACCAAACTTAATAACATATAAAAGGATCACACACCATGATCTAGTGGGATTTATTCCAGGAATGCAAGGATGGTTCAACACCTACAAATCAATGCAATATGCTACATTAACAAAAGGAAGATAAAAAGCATATGATTGTCTCAATAGATACAAAAAGTATTTTGTAAAACTCAACATCCATTTATGATAAAAAATACTCTCAAAAGTGGGTATACAAGGAATGTACCTCAACACAATAAATATATGATTAGCCCATAGCTAATGTAATACTCAATGGAGAGAACTGAGAGCTTTTCCTCTAAGACCAGGAACAAGACAAGGATATCCGCTCTGATTACTTTTATTTAATATAATACTGGGAGTCCTAGCCAGAGAAATAAGATAAGAAAAATACATAAAAACTTCCAAATCAAAAGAAAAGAAGCTGTAATTCATTTGCAGATGAAATATTATATGTAGAAAACTGTAACAACTCCACCAAAATTTGTAGAAGTGATTAACAAATTCAGTAAAGTTGTAGGACACAAATTAATTCACAAAAATCTGCTGCATTTCTAAACACTAGTAACAGACCATCAGAAATAAAAATTAAGAATCAATTCCTTTGCATCAAAAGGAAAAAAAAACTTGGGGATAAATTTAACCAGGGAGGTAGAAAATCTGTATATGGAAAAGTGTAAGGTACTGATGAAAGAAATGGAAGAAGACACAAATAAATGGAAAAATATTCTGTGCTCATGGACTTGAAGAATTAATATTGTTAAAATGTTCATACTACCTACAGCAATCTAAATATTTAATGCAATTACTGTTAAAATTTCAATGGAACTTTTCACAGAAAAAGAACAAACAATCCTAAAATTTGTAGGAACCACTAAAGATCCTGAATAGCCAAAACAATCTTGAGAAAAGTATAAAGTTGGAGGCACCATGCCTCTTGATTTTAAACTAAACTACAAAGCTATAATAATTAAATATTGTGGTATTGGTATAAAAATTGACACACAAAACAATGAAGAGAATAGAGAACTAAGAAATAAAACCATGCATATGTGGTCAATTTATGACAAAGGAGCCATGAATATGCAATAAGGAAAGGACAGGCTCTTCCACAAATGTTGCAGGGAACGTGGACAGCCATATGCAATAAAATAAAATTGGACTACTATCCTACACAATTCACAAAAATTAACTCAAAATAAATTAATAACTTGAACTTAAGATTTGAAACCATAAAACTCCTAGAAGAAAACAGTCTGAAAGCTCCTTGACATTAGCCTTGGTGATGACCTTTTTGATCTGACACCAAAAGCAAAGGAAATAAAAGTAAAAGTAAATAAGTGGGATTATATCCAACTAAAAAAAGCTTCTGCACAGCAAAGAAAACCATTAAAAAATGAAAAGGCAACCTACCAAATCGAAGAAAATATTTGTAAATCACATAGCTAATAAGGGATTAATATTTAAAATATATAGAGAACCTACACAATTCAAGAGCAAAGAAACAATCTCATTAAAAAGTGGGCAGTGGAACTGAACAGACTTTGCCAAAGAAGATGTATAGATGGCATGCTGGTACATGAAAAAGTGTTCAATGTCATTGATCATTAGGAAAATGCAAATGAAAACCACATTGAGATATCACCACCCACCTTCTGGAATGGCTATTATCAAAAGGACAAAAAAATCACTAAGTTTTATTAAGAATATGCAGAAAAGGGAACTCTCTTGCACTGCTTCTGGGAATGTAAATTAATGCAGCCACTATGGTAAACAGTATGGATATTATTTGATAATTAATTATAAAACTACATGTGATCTGGCAACTCACTTCTGGGGATATATTTGCAGGAAATGAAAACACTAACTCAAACGTATATTAACCTCCATGTTCATTGAAGCATTTACAATAAGCAAGACATGGAAACAACCTAAGTGTCCAACAGTGGAGGAATGGAAAATGTGTTATATATACACATTGGAATACTATCAGCCATAAAAATGAAGGAAATTTTGCCATTTTTGATAACATAGATGGACCTTGAGGCATTATGCTAAGTGAAATAAGTCAGACAGAGAAAGATAAATATCATATAATCTTACTTTGTCAGAGATATAGAAAACAAATGGTGGTTGCTGGAGGTCAGCATTGGGCAAAATGGGTGAGGGGCAGGGAAAAAGGTACAAACTTAAAATTATAAATTAAATGTCACTGGGATATAATGTACAACATGGTGGCTATACTTAGTAATACTATTTGTACATGTTAAAGTTGCTAAGATATTAGATCTTGAAAGTTCTCACAAGGAAAAACAGTGTTACCAGTGTGACAGATGTTAACTACACTTAGTGTGATGATCATTTTGCAACATAAACAAAATCAAATCAATGAGGTTTATATATGAAACAAATATAATGTTACATGTTCATTAAATCTCAATAAGCTAAGATTTGCCAGGATTATTTTAAGTACATATTTAAAATACATTTCTAGAATTTAACTATAAAATAATTAACCCTATGTAGTATATGTATCTTCAAACTGTTATATATAGAAAAAAATATCCTGATCCCACAATAACCTTATTCAATATATTCTTATGATAATTTATTGGGATTTATTTGGACTGCAAAATCAACTTGTCTGCTTAGGGTACCCATGAAAGGGTATAAACTATAAGAAATATTTAGTTTTAATGGACTTGTAAAAGGGGCAATGTTACTGGAAATCAAGAAATTCCAGGGCAAATAATGGGATGTGGTATTGAATCGGTGTATGGTTGCCCCTTTTGGATTCTCACTAACACAGGAAAATCAAAATTACTACTGTTTCCATTTGAAAGACTGATAATACTTGTCCTTCAGTTTGCACCTTGTTTTTCCCATTAGTTGAGAAATGATTCCCATAGATCTATGAGTAAACATTCTAACACACACAGAAACACACGATGTGAGTTGCCAGGCTTCTCTAAGAATCTGAAAGCTTTCAGAAAGATGATGATGAGTATTTAACAACTAAGGCTGAACAGAGAAGAGGTCCATTTATTTAATATAACAAAGTAATCTCCCATATGAGAAATCCTATCTATTCTATCTTCATACACTGGTCATTATGCTAAAAATATATTCTTTCCTTATCCCAGTGCCCACTTGGTTAATGCCCACTTAGAGCTAAAATGGAACTCTTCAGGAGAAATCTTCCTTCACTCTGCCATTTGATTAAAATGTTGCCTTTTGTGCTGATTAGTCTTTAAATGAACCTCTTTAATAGAGTCATTAGCTTTTTCTGTCTCTCCCACAAAGTTGAAAGTACCTTGAGGGTTATTTATGATATATATATATCTGTAATTTAGTGCCTAGCACAATATTTGGGGCAAAGTAATTGTTATTAGAATAAATCAATGGCTGGATTATTCTAAAATCTTACAGAACTCTTACCTTTGATAAGCTACCTACTTATATCAGCAGAAAACAAGTGTTCTACCTTACTGGTATTTTATATCATTGCCTAGAAAGTGGCACAGATCAAATAGTAAAAAGTGAAAAGTGGTACATAGAAACATTCTGATATAAAGTTCAACCAATTTGATACCTTAATAACATGTACATAACAACACTTTTAAGAATCTTCAATATGTCTTTTAGACCCAGGAATTGGGGTCCTTGATCTGGACCCTGAGCTTTAGAACACTTTCTTTTGCTTACATCCCAGAGGCAAGGAGTCCACAGGCATAAGTGAACATACTCATCTGGAATCTGCAGTTTCTCCTCTAGACCAAGCTCCAGATACAGATGTTTATGGAATCCTCTGCCTACAGACTCATAAGATTACTTTTGGACCAACTGATTATATTTCTTTCCCAATATAAAGTCTATTCATTTAAAATATCATTAGCTTTCTCATAGGGAAATAATACTCCCTTTAGTTTCTGATATGCCAAAAGAATTGGGAGATGTTAATATGAGCCTCAGGTTCAGTTAACTTGGTTTCAGGTCCAAAACATTCCCCAGCGTAGGCCATGATATTTTGGTTCAATCCTCAAAATAATTTTAATTCTCTTGAAAATGTATCCAGTACTTTATCAATGTCACTGGTGAGTTTCCATATATAATGCCTATGATATTGTTCCATTTTAATATTTCTCTAGGGCTTTCTTGTGCCAGGCTCATTTCTTATCTCTACATTTTTAAAATCAGTATCTTATGACTTTTATGCCTAACAGAGAGAAAAATGGCTTTCCCCCCAGAATTCTTTCCAAAGCATTCCACTCAGGTATGTGTCTTGAAACAAAAGGAAGAGAGGATGAAAAACATGCTTCCCTTTTCAGAGTTGAGTCTACCCCTGACACAGACCCTGTGGAATGATGTTACCCAAAAACATGTAACTTATCTTCCTACCTGATCACTTTGTTCCTCTTATCTATGGAAGCTGGAACTGTAATCTCCCTGCTTCTGAGGACTGTTTCCAACTGTATCTTGGAACACAGTTACTATTGCCACAGCCCAACAGTAGAAGCACAGTGAAAACAAACAGATCTAGGACATCAAGTTTTGAAAACTGCTCTCCAGCTGAGATAGTAGGATGAGAAAGAGAGAGAGGAGAGAACAATAGAGAGGGGGAGAGAGAGACAGAGAGAGAAAGAAAGAGACAGAGAGAGAGAGAGAGATATCTTTCAGGGAGGATCTAATAAGTTCCCAGTCCTATCTATTCTCACAGTCGTCCTTGAACAACCACGGCGGGTTTAATGTTAGTTTTCAATTCTTATAGATCTAAAGTCTCTTAAATGGGATTTCTGGAAGGAAGCCAGCTCAAGACGATGAATATATGTGTTGCATGATCTGCTTTCTTATTATCCTTAGAAAATCTTCAGGATGGAGGGTATTTACCAGGTTAGAATTTACATTATGTGATTTCCGTGCTTTTCATAATAAAACTAAGATTCAATATACTTTGAAATAAAAATATGATAAACTGAGCAAGTTAAATATTTGCTTTTTGCCTCTGTGGTCTGAAGGAATTATTTTCCTTGTTGCTGTTAGTAAGAGTTTGAAAATGTGGTTTTAATTGTTTATCTAGACATAAACAAATAGATATACCAATTAAACAGTAAGCTTTTGGTACACACATGATATACATGATCTTGAAACATATGGAAATAAATGCTGAGATCCAACTGGAGGAAATCACATCATTTATCACAATATTTCAATGACCTTTGAAAATGAAATGAATTGCACATTACAGTATGGGATGGCAAGTGCAAGTAAAAACAATCTTTTATTTTTATTTTTTATTAAGGTATCATTGAAATACAATCTTATGAAGGTCTTACATGAGCAATATTGTGGTTTCAACATTCACCCATATTATCAAGTTCCCCGCCACACCCCATTACAGTCACTGTCCATCAGCATAGTAAGATGCTGTAGAGTCACTACTTGTCTTCTCTGTGCTAAATTGACTTCCCTGTGAACCCCCTACATTATGTGTGCTGACCATAGTGCCTCTTAATCCCCTTCTACTTCCCTCCCCACCCACCCTACGCCCTTTCCTTTGGTAACCGCTACTCCAGTCTTGGTTTCTATGAGTCTGCTGCTGCTTTGTTCCTTCAGTTTTGCTTCGTTGTTACACTCCACAGATGAGTTAAATCACTCGGTACTTGACTTTCCCTGACTGGCTTATTTCACTAAGCATAATACCCTCGAGCTCCATCCATGTTGTTGCAAATGATAGGATTTGTTTTCGTCTTATGGCTGGATAATATTGCATTGTGTATATGTACCACCTCTTCTTTATCTATTCATCTACTGATGGACATTTAGGTTGCTTCCATCATCTTTGCTATTGTAAATAGTGCCGTGACAAACATAGGGGTGCATATGTCTTTTTGGAATCTGGAATCGTGTTTTCTTCAGGTAAATTCCTAGGAGTGGAATTCCTGGGTCAAATGGCATTTCTATTTTTAGTTTTTTGAGGAACCTCCACATTACTTTCAACAGTAGTTGAGCTAATTTACATTCCCATCAGCAGTGTAGGAGGGTTCCCCTTTCTCTGCATCCTCACCAGCATTTGTTGTTCTTAGTCTTATGGATGTTGGCCATCCTAACTGGTGTGAGGTGATATCTCATTGTGGTTTTATTTTATCTTATTTTTATTTTTTGACTTTTTTTTTGCTATCATTAATGTACAATTACAAGAACAACATTACGGTTACTAGACTCCCCCTATTATCAAGTCCCCACCACATACCCCATTACAGTCACTGTCCATCAGTGTGGTAAGATGCTATAGAATCACTACTTGTCTTGTCTGTGTTATACTGCCTTCTCCATGCCCCCTCTACATTATATGTGATAATCATAATGCCCCTTTTTCCCCCTTATCCTTCCCTTCCCACCCATCTTCCCCAGTCCCTTTCCCTTTGGTAACTGTTAGTCCATTCTTGGGTTCTGTGAGATTGCTGCTGTTTTGTTCCTTCAGTTTTTCCTTTGTTCTTATGCTCCACAAATGAGTGAAATCATTTGATACTTGTCTTTCTCCACCAGGCTTATTTCACTGAACATAATACCCTCTAGCTCCATCCAGGTTGTTGCAAAAGGTAGGATTTGTTTTCTTCTTATGGCTGAATAATATTCCATTGTGTATATGTACCACATCTTCTTCATCTTTTTTATCCATTCATCTACTGATGGACACTTAGGTTGTTTCCATTTCTTGGCTATTGTAAATAGTGCTGTGATAAACATAGGGGTGCATATGTCTTTTTCAAACTGGGCTCTGGCATTCTTAGGGTAAATTCCTAGGAGTGGAATTCCTGGGTCAAATGCTATTCCTATTTTGAGTTTTTTGAGGAAACTCCATACTGCTTTCCACAATGGTTGAACTATTTTACATTCCCACCAGGAGTGTAGGAGGGTTCTCCTTTCTCCACATCCTCGCCAACATTTGTTTTTGTTTGTCTTTTGGATGGCGGCCATCCTAACTGGTGTGAGGTGATATCTCATTGTAGTTTTAATTTGCATTTCTCTGAAGACTAGTGATGTGGAGCATCTTTTCATATGCCTGTTGGCCATCTGAATTTCTTCTTTGGAGAAGTGCCTGGTCAGCTCCTCTGCCCATTTTTTAATTGGGTTATTTGTTTTTTGGGTGTTGAGGCATGTGAGTTCTTTATATAGTTTGGATGTTAACTCATTGTTGCATATGTACATCTCCCATACTGAAGAATGCCTTTTTGTTCTACTAACGGTGTCCTTGGCTCTAGCTTTTCAGTTTGATGTATTCCCATTTGTTCATTTTTGCTTTTGTTTCCCTTGCATGAAGTGATATGTTCAGGAAAAAATTGCTCATGTTTATGTTCAGGAGACTTTTTTCCTATGGTTCCTTGTAAGAGTTTATGGTTTCATGACTTACAATAAGGTATTTGATCCATTTCAAGTTCACTTTTGTGGATGGAGTTAGAAAATGATCCAGTTTCATTGTTTTGCAGGTAGCTGACAGTTCTACCAACACCAGTTTTTGAAGAGGATGTAATTCCCCCATTGAATATCCATGGCTCCTTTATCATTTATTAATTGGCCATATATTGGGTTTATATCTGGGCTGTCTATCCTGTTCCACTGATCTATGGTACTGTTTTTGTGCCAGTACCAAATTTTTTGATTCCTTTGACTTGTAGTAGAGTTTGAAGTTGGGGAGCATAATCCCCCCAGTTTGCTTTTTCCTTCTCAGGATTGCTTTGGCGATTCAGAGTCTTTTGTGGTTCCATATAAATTTTAGAACTATTTGTTCTAGTTCATTGAAGATTTCTTTTGGTATTTTGATAGGGATTGCATTGATGTACATTCCTTTAGGCAGGATGGCTTCCTATCCATGAGCACAGGATGTATTTCCATTTATTGCTGTCTTTAATTTCTCTCATGAGTGTCTTGTAGTTTTCAGGGTAAAGGTCTTTCACCTCCTTGATTAGGCTTATTCCTAGGTATTTTATTCTTTTTGATGCAATTGTGAATGGAATTGTTTTCCTGATTTCTCTTTCTACTAGTTCATCATTAGTTATAGGAATGCAACATATTCCTGTGTATTAATTTTGCATCCTACAACTTTGCTGAATTCAGGTATTATTTCTAGTGGTTCGGAGTGAATTGTTTAGGGTTTTTTAGGCACAATATCATGTCATCTGCAAACAGTGACAGTTTAACTTCTTCTTTACCAGTCTGGATGCTTTTATTTCTTAGTGCTGTCTCATTACTGCGGCTAGGACCTCCAGTACTCTGCTGAATAAAAGTGGGGAGAGTGGGCATCCTAGTCGATTTCCTGATCTTAGATGAAAAGCTTTCAGCTTTTTGCTGTTAAGTATGATGTTGGCTGTGGGTTTGTCAAACATGGTCTTTACTATGTAGAGGTACTTGCCCTCTATACCCATTTTGTTGAGAGTTTTGATCATGAATGGATGTTGAATTTTGTCAAATGCTTTTTCAGCATCTATGGAGATGTTCATTTGATTTTTGTCCTTCTTTTTGTTGATGTGGTGTATGATGTTGATGGATTTTCTAATATTGTACCATCCTTGCATCCCTGGGATAAATCTTACTTCATCATGATGAATGATCTTTTTGATGTATTTTTGAATTCGGTTTGCTAATATTTTGTTGAGTACTTTTGCATCTATATTTATCAGGGATACTAGATGTTAACTTTCTTTTTGGTGGTGTCTTTGCCTGGTTTTGTTATTAGAGTGATGCTGGCCTCATAGAATGAGTATTCACTCCTCTTTTACTTCTTGGAAACTTTAAGGAGGATGGGTATTAGGTCTTTTCTAAATGTTTGAAAAAATTCAGCAGTTAAGCCATTTTGTACAGGCATTTTGTTCTAGGTAGCTCTTTTATTACCAAGTCAAAATCACTGCCAATTTCTGGTTCTTCCTGGGTCAGCCTTGGAAGGTTATATTTTTTTTAGAAAGTTGTCCATTTCTTCTAGGTTGTCCAGTTTGTTCGCATATAATTATTCATAGTATCCCCTCATAATTCTTTGTATTTATGTGCTATCTGTAGTGATTTTTCTTCCTTTCTCATTTCTGATTCTGTTTATGTGTGTAGATTCTCTTTCCTGATAAGCCTGGCTAGGGGTATATATATTTTGTTTATTTTCTCAAAGAGCCAGCTCTTGGTTTCACTTATTCTGTTGTTTTATTCTTCTCAGTTTAATTTATTTCTGCTCTGATCTTTTTATATCTCTCCTTCTACTGACTTTGGTCCTCATTTTTTTAATTTTTCTAGTTTCTTTAATTCTGAGTATAGACTGTTCATTTGGGATTGTTTTTCTTTCTTGAGGTACTTCTTTCTTGAGGTATTGTAGTATACTCCCGTTAGAACAGCCTTTGCTGCATCCCAATGATTTTGCACTGTTGAGTTGTTGTTTTCATTTGTCTCCATATATTGCTTGATCTCTCTTTTTATTTGGTCATTGATATATTGATTATTTAGGAGCATGTTGTTAAGCCTCCATGTGTTTGTGGGCTTTTTTGTTTTCTTTGAATAATTTGTTTCTAGTTTCATACATTCGTGGTCTCAGAAGCTGGTTGGTACAATGTCAATCTTTTTAAATATTCTGAGGCTGTTTTTGTGGCCTAGTATATGATATGTTCTTGAAAATGTTCCATGTACCCTTTAGAAGAATGTGTATCCTTCTGCTTTTGGGTGGAGTGTTCTGTAAATGTCTGTTAGGTCCATCTGTTCTAATGTGTTGTTCAGTGTCTCTGTCTCCTTACTTATTTTCTGTCTGGATGATCTGTCCTTTAGAGTGAGTGGTGTGTTGAAGTCTCCTAAAATAAATGCACTGCCTTTAATTCTATTTCTACCTTTAATTCTGTTAGTATGTGTTTCACATATGTAGGTGCTCCTATGTTGGGTGCATAGACATTTATAATGGTTATATCGACTGATCCCTTTATCATTATTAACGTCCTTCTTTGACTCTTGTTACTTTGTTTTGAAGTCTATTTTATCTGATACAAGTACTGCAACTCCTTTCTTCTCCCTATTTTTGCATGAAATATTGTTTTCCATCCCTTCATTTTTAGTCTGTGTATGACTTTGGGTTTGAAGTGAGTCTCTTGTAGGCAGAATATAGATTGGTCTTGTTTTTTTATCCATTCAGGTGCATTCAGTCTATTTACATTTAGGGGGATATCGATAGATATGTACTTATTGCTATTGCAGGCTTTGATTTATGGTTACCAAAGGTTCAAGGGCAACTTCTTTACTATCTAACAGTGTAACATAACTCAGTTATTATGCTATTTCAAACACAATCTAAAGGTCCTTTTTTCCTTCCTTCTTTTTCTTCCTTCTCCCTCCATATATGTTAGGTATCATTTTCTCTACTCTTTGTGTATCCTTTGACTAACTTTGTGGGTAGTCGATTTAATTTTGTATTTTCTTAGTAATTAATTGGTCTACTCTGTTTTCTGTGGTTTTATTTTCTCTGGTGACAGCTATTTATCCTTAGGAGCACTTGGATCTGTAGCACTCACTCCAAAATTCACTGTAGAGTTGGTTTGTGGGAGATAAATTACCTCATTTTTTGCTTATCAGGAAGTTGTTTAATCCCTGCTTCAAATTTAAATGACAATCTTGCCAGAGAACATATTCTTGGTTCGAGGCCCTTCTGTTTTATTGCATTAAATATATCATGCCACTCCCTCCGGCCTGTAAGGTTTCTGCTGAGAAGTCTGATAATAGCCTGATGGGTTTTCCTTTGTATGTGATCTTTTTTCTCTCTCTGGCTGCTTTTAATACTCTGTCCTCATCCTTGATCTTTTCCATTTTAATTATTACATGTCTTATTTTTGTCTTCTTTGGGTCCCTGTATTGGGAGATCTGTGCCCTTCCATGGCCTGAGAGAATATTTCCTTCCCCAGAGTGTGTAAGTTTTCAGCAATTATTTCCTCAAAGAGTCTTTCTCTCCCTTTTTTTCTCTTCTTCTTCTTCTGGTACCCCTATAATGCAAATATTGTTCCCTTTGTATTGGTCTCATAGTTCTGTTCATATTCTTTCATTCATGGAGATCCTATTTTTACTCTATGTCTCACCTTCTTTGTATTCCTATTCTCTAATTTATATTCCATTTACCATCTCCTCTACTTCATCTAACCTGCTTTAAATCTCTCCATTGTGTGTTTCATTTCAGATACTGTATTTTTAAATGTTTCTATCTTTCTTTAAGTCGTCTCTGAGGTCTTGAATATTTTTCTGTAGCTCTGTGAGCATGTTTATGATTTTTATTTTGTAATCTTTATCAAGATTGATGATTTCAATTTCACTTAGCTCTCTTTCTGGTACTTGAGGGATTTTGGTTTATACAGATTCTTTTGCCATTTCATATTTCTAATATTACTATGAATAATAACTTTGTGTAGGCAGTGCCCTCTAATTTCCAGAAGCTCTACTCTTTGAAGCTGCCCAGATCCTGAAGCAATGGCAGGGGTCGCTGCAGTGCCTGCCAGGAGGAAAGAGCTCTTTCCTGGTTCCCAGCTGTATTGCCTGCCTCCACTGCCAAGGACAGTGGGCTGAGCGCACAGTGAGGACTCTCTACATTATGCCCCTGTAGCTGCTGTAAGCGGGCCACCCTCCAGCTCACCTGGCACGATGATTGGAGCAGCAGGTTTGGAAACGGGTGCCAGCAGGAGGAAGGAGTGGCAGGGTGCGTATCACAATGTGGGGCCTTGGTGCTGTGTTGCTAGCTGAGGTCATGGAGCACCTGAAGTTCCTGAAAGTTCCCAACCTGCTGGGATGAGTGTGCTGGGACAATTTTGTCCACCTGTCCTTTCTCCTGAGCATCAAGCTCTGTGTAATCCTTGCTGCTTTAGCAGCCCTCTCAGTGTTAGGAAGTCTTTCAACATACCTGCTTTTCTTTTGTCGCTGCACAGCCAGTTGTGTGTACCAGTTCTCCACAAGAGGCTGGAATCTCTGTCTCTCTGAGTATTTCACCTGTCTTTGCATTCCAACCCCTCTACTCTCCAGAGCACTATGTAATGTGGGTTTGTGCTCCTGCGGCAGATCTACAGGCATGGGTGTTTAACAGTCCTGGGCTTCTACTCCCTCCCTGCTCTGTTTCTCTTCCTCCCACCATTGAGTTAGTGTGGGCAAAGGGCTTGGCTTCTGCCTGATCACTGCTTTGATACTTTACACTTTTCCATGACGTCTTCTCTTTTCCCCAGATGTAGGTAGTCTGTTGTAGTCTTCTTTTGGGTCTCTCTTTTAGGACTAGTTGTATTTGTTGTATTTTCGTGTTGTATGTTGTTTTGGGAGGAGGTTTCTGCCTCACTTCTTATGCTGCCATCTTGTTTAATCTCAACAATCTTTTATTTTTTTAATTGCTTTTTATATTTTGAAAATCATGTTATGAAACAGTAGGGATGTTTAATTTTAACTGGATATAATTTAATGATTAAGATAAAACTGAATATATTATTTCTTTATAATATATAATGAATATAAGTTTTTCATATCAGCACATAAAAAAATTTTTAAAGTAAAAATTATTTTTGATCATCCAGACTATTTTGTTTCTTAAATGATATGAAATGCTTAAACAATGTCATATACATTGAAAAGAATTCATCATTTTTTATTGACTTAAAAAATTGAAATATACTACTCATTGAGAAAAGTATATATAATGCTTAATAAACTATCAAAAGATGAATATTTATATGCTACAAGCCTAAATATAGAATACTGCCATAAACCTTGTTTATGCCCCTTCCCAAACACCACCCACCATGCCTTTTCCTCAAAATAGCTAGTATCTTGATAACTAATACTAATTTGTTTTACTACTTTTGAACATCATATATCTAGAGTTATACAATTTTCTTTTGTTGTCTTGCTATATTTTTCCCCAAAATTTTGGTTTGTGATATTCACTCATGTTGTTCTGTAGTTATAATTTTTCTGTTGCCACTTCTGTATAATATTCTATGGTATAGCTATCCTTAATCATCTTTCAAGGCATTCAATTAATATAAAGGTGAATACAGTACTGGGAAAATTAATCTCATTTCACATCAAAGTAAGTGTGTGAGAACTGGTAATGATAAAAGGGAAAAGAAAAAATTAAAATAACATTTTCAGTGAAATCTGACTCTGTCTCAGTTCAGACTGTTATAACAAGATACCATAGACTGGGTGGCTTGAACAGAAAATTATTTACTACAATTTGGAGGCTGAAAGATAAGGGTGCCACCATGGTGAGACTCTGGTGAGAGCCTCTTCCCTGTTTCTCTGGCAGGATGAGATGGAGAGAGGCAGAGAAGTAGAGAGGAAAAGAGAAAAGAGTGTGGATATTTTCTAGTTTGGGCACTAATCCTAATTTTACTTCCTATTGAGCCCACCTCCTAATACTATCATATTCTATCACACAGGGGTTAAGACTTCTGAATAGATTTTAGGGGGCATGAATATTTAGTCCATAACAGATTAAACTGTCAATTTCCATGAGTTTGAGTACATCATTTCCCTATCTTATTCCATTTCATATTTTTCTTGTCTTCTCAAGTATATGGCTGCCCATTTTAGCCAATAATAAATACAGGTCTCCAGTCAAATATGAATGTCAGAAAAGCAATTTTCTCTCTCTTGTTTTTGAGTAAGTTATTCCATGGGACATGCTAAGAGTAAAAGGGAATATTCATTTTATGTCTGACAATCAAATTTAACTTGCGGCTTGTATTTTATTTTTAAACTCTAAAGGATAATAATACACATAGTAATATGACTGTGCTGTTATTCTGAAGCATATGAAATTATTGAAATTCCCTGTGTACGAGGAACTCAAAATTTTAAGCATGTATTTGAAAAATTGATCTTTCTTCAGATTCCAAATAAAAGTTTAATATGTTTACATAGTAACCTTATTTTATACCATTATTAATTAAGAAAATAAACAGAGGACAAATGTGAAAGCATGAATCTTTAGAAGTGTATTTGGGAAAATGGTCAATAAAAACTCTGTCAATCAACATAAAGAAATAAAAGCCACACAGATTGGCAAGGAAGAACCCAAACTGTCCCTGTTTGAAGATGACATGATATTGTACAACCCTAAAGAATCCACTCCAAAACTATTAGATCTAATATCTGAATTCAGCAAAGTTGCGGGATACAAAATTAATACACAGAAATCTGTTGCATTCCTATACACTAACAATGAACTAACAGAAAGAGAAATCAGGAAAACAATTCCATTCACAATCGTATCCAAATGAGTAAAATATCTAGGAATAAACCTAACCAAGGAAGTGAAAGACCTATACCCTGAAAACTACAAGACACTCTTAAGAATAATTAAAGAGGACATTAATAAATGGAAATTCATCCCATGCTCTTGGCTAGGAAGAATTAATATTGTCAAACTGGCCATCCTGCCTAAAGCAATCTACAGATTCAATGAAATCCCTATCAAAATACCTACAGCATTCTTCAATGAACTAGAGAAAATAGTTCTAAAATTCACATGGAACCACAAAAGACCCTTAATAGCCAAAGCAATCCTGAGAAGGAAGAATAAAGCAGGGGGAATTATGCTCACTGACTTCAAGCTCTATTACAAAGCTACAGTAATCAAGACAATTTGGTACTGGCACAAGAACAGACCCACAGAGCGGTGGAACAGAATAGAGAGCCAGATATAAACCCAAAAATATATGGTCAATTAATATACGATAAAGGAGCCATTGATATACAATGGGGAAATGGCAGCCTCTTCAACAGCTGGTGTTGGCAAAACTGGACAGCTACATGTAAGAGAATTAAACTGGATTATTGTCTAAACCCATACACAAAAGTAAACTCAAAATGGATAAAAGACTTGAACGTAAGTCATGACACCATAAAACTCTTAGAAAAAAACATAGGCAAAAATGTCTTGGACATAAACATGAGCAACTTCTTCATGAACATATCTCCATGGGCAAGGGAAACAAAAGCAAAAATGAACAAACGGGACTATATCAAACTAAAAAGCTTCTGTACAGCAAAGGATACCATTAGTAGAAAAAAGGCATCCTACAGTATGGGAGAATATATTCATAAATGATATATCCAATAAGGGGTTGATATCCAAATTATATAAAGAGCTCATACATCTCAACAAACAAAAAGCAAATAAGCCAATTACAAAATGGGCAGAGGAGCTGAACAGACACTTCTCCAAAGAAGAAATTCAGATGGCCAAAAGGCACGTGAAAAGATGCTCCACATCACTAGTCTTCAGAGAAATGCAAATTAAAAACAACAAAGAGATATCACCTCACACCAGTTAGGATGTCCGCCATCCAAAAGACAAACAACAACAAATGTTGGCAAGGATGTGGAGAAAGGGGAACCCTCCTGCACTGCTGGTGGGATGTAAATTAGTACAACCACTGTGGAAAGCAGTATGGAGGTCCCTCAAAAAACACAAAATAGAAATACCATTTGACCCAGGAATTCCACTTCTAGGAATTTGCCCTAAGAATGAAGCAGCCCAGTTTGAAAAACAGATATGCATCCCTATGTTTATTTCAGCACTATTTACAGTAGCTAAGAAATGGAACAACGTAAGTGTCCATCAGTAGATGAATGGATAAAGAAGACGTGGTATGTATACACAATGGTATATTATTCAGCCATAAGAAGAAAACAAACCCTTCCATTTGCAACAACATGGATGGAGTTAGAGGGTATTATGCTCAGTGAAATAAACCAGGCAGAGGAAGACAAGTATCAAATGATTTCACTCATCTGTCGAGTACAAGAACAAAGAAAAAACTGAAGGAACAAAACAGCAGCAGCTTCACAGAACCGAAGAATGGACTAACAGTTACCAAAGGGAAAGGGACTGGGGAAGATGGGTGGGAAAGGAGGGATAAGGGGGAAAAAGGGCTTTTACAATTAGCACACATAATGTAGTGGGGGGGGGGGGGGGGATACGGGGAAGACAGTATAACACACAGAAGACAAGTAGTCATTCTATAACGTCCTACTACACTGGTGGACAGTGACTGAAATGGGGTATGTGGTGGGGGTTTGATAATATGGGGAGTCTAGTAACCCTAATGTTGTTCATATAATTGTTTATTAATAATAGCAAAATTTTAAAAAATTAAAAAAAAACAAGAAAACTGTCAATATCTTTTTAAAAATATGCAATAATGAATTAAAGAAAAGCAAGGAGGAGAGAAGGAAGTAAGGAAGGGAGAAAGGGAGGAGGGATGAGGAAAGGAAGGAGTTCTACAAACAACCTTATAAGGAAAGAAACCTACTCATTGACATAAACATTAAAAAGTGACAGGAAGGATAGAAGGAAGAAACTTGATCTAGGAATCTAACCATTTAGATATGTATCAAAATAAAGGACTTAAATATGAAGAAACCATAGAAAAAATCCAGTGTAAGCAGTTATTCCATTTGAATGTAAAATAATTTCTAGATAATTCAAATTATTGTTAAGAAGTTGTTTAAATGTTGGTAGGGAAACAAATACTGAGAGTAACAAAAAATCAGAGCTGAGGAGTGGAGGGAAATGTGTGAGTGCTAATGAGTTCATCACAGCAGCGAGGCAGCTCTGCCTGTAATCAACACATGTTTTTGAAAGACAAATGATGATTCCAATTACATTAATTTTTTCATACTTTTTTTATTAGTGGCTAAGGAAATATTTTAAGATAATGTATTCTTTGCCCTGCACATACTAAGTGAAATTTAGCTTTCCCATCACTTTCAATTTAAATGTTTTGTTATACTAATTTAAATTTAATAATCTATATTCAAACTACTACCTATATTATAGTACAGTCGAATTTTTGTAGAAGTATTTTAATCTATTTGGTTCTCTTTTTTTAATAAGCAAATAAAGGTATCTGGAAAGATACTAACCTAATTTTAATAATGATGGCTATTTCCTGGTAGTAGAAAGTAATTAACTTTTTTTCTCTTCAAATATTCAGTTTGCCAAATGAACATTTACTTTTACAAAAATAATTTGATTTTTTGTAATGATAATTATTATTAGCAGCCAGGTACTTGGTTAAGAATTTGAGGATAGATGAAACTTTGTAAGTTAGCAAGCATTTCATTATATTAAAAAAAAATCCTAAAAGTAAATATCCATTTGGACTGTTATAAAATAATCAGGACAACCGCATCAAAAACCAATTTCAACAAGATGCCTTATCTGATTCCCTCACTTTTTTTTTTTAAAGGACCAGACATTTGATGTGTTTTCCCCTCAAAAGTAGTTAAGCTGTGATTAAATACTACTCTTCATGGGAGGTTTAGTTTATACCACTTTATGTGGAATCAGAGGTACTTTATAATAAATAAAAGTAATGGCATAGTTTGTGTATGGGTTATGTAGCAGGAACATGGAAATCTTAAAGCATTCTGAACACCAGAATAGGTTCTTTTCAACGTTTAAGAATTTTGAATATTTTATTCAATGATTTGATTCAGTAATAAAACCTTGAAAATATCTATAACCACAGGTTAGTTGTTTTTATCAAAATCTTTTTTTTTTTTAAGTTCTAAGCTGGAAAAGGGTTGGAATGGAAAAGCTAAGTTTTTACCAGGAGCTATGTGAGCCTTCCGTCTTTCTCTGGGCTCTGCCATCAAAGGGCCTCATAATGAAAAAGGGTAATGACGTGTTTCAGTGTGAAGATGCTTGCCCACTAATTCAAGTACTGATTTGTGATTTTCATATTGTGACTTTTATTTTTGTATTAACATCTGCTCATGGAAATGACAACTTGGTGTGGGAGTAGGGGGCTCAAGTATATTCCCAATTGAATTATTGGGTGTTATATTAACTCCTATTAAAAAAATACTTGGTTTTAAAAATTCAATGCTAATATCTATGTCACAGACTTGCCCAAGAGGGAATTCTGCTATGGTTTCCTGTGTGATACAGTGAATGCAAATATTTTAAAATCTCTTGTATTAACAGATGGCCCAGCAGAGGACTTTACTTCACAGATTCCTGATTGATTCTAGGTAGTGCAGGCTGAGATAATAACCATGGAAGCTGCAAATCTCCTTATTCACATGGATTAGATAAGGGATGTACAGCCTCATCAAGATTTGAAGACTTTGGAAGACAGCAACTGTATCTGCAACCTACCAAATAGCCTTCAGGAAGATTAAAATGATGGACTAGGAAGAAAATAAAAGTTAATTACTGAGGGTCACCAAGGTAGTCAAGAAAATCATCACAAGCATTCACCACAGTACATGAGATCAAAAGAACAAACTTTATAGAATCAAATATGGCAGTTTTAAGAAATTGGTTATATGATGAAAGTCAATGTTTAGAAATTATTTTATTCAGTTCATTCTTTCATCTGACACATTTTTGTAAAGGAAACCTCAGGTGAGTATTTCCTTAATCTCATATGACTACAAGACATTGTTCGAAATCTCTAGTTACCTGTCTTCCTCACATAAAAGTTCGTAAAAATTATCCAGTGTTAGAAATATCTCAAAGGATCACCGTCTTTACAAAGCTATCCTAGAGCATTGTCCAAAAGGCCTGATTAAAGTCATCTGAAGTCAAAGGGTTTCTCTGTTATTTCATTTTATTTTTGGTTGCTGTTTATTATATTACAGCTCAATGTCTGTAATACTGGATGCTATCTTGATTATTGATCATTTGCAAAATTATCTCTGTCTGGTAGGAATGCTAATAATATCTCTTTGGTAGAAAATACATCAAATACAGTTTTATATCAGTTTTGGAACTGTATTTTACAATTCTACAATTCAATTTTAACATTATTTTGTTTATTGGCTATGTATACTTTGTCTATCATATTTTTTTTAAACCAACTTTGCCATTCTGCTGGTTGCCTTGTTAGTGACTTAGACAAATATTTTGACACATGCTATGAAAGTGTGACGTGAAAATAGTGTGCTATGAAAATAATGACACAAGCATGAAATGCCTATACTGACCCACTTACCTGTGAATTTCAGAACAGGAACTCTGTTTTAGCTCTATATCCCTAAAAACTATATTGCAGCCACCCTGGCACTTATTAGGTTCCCAATAAATGCTTATTCAAAGAATGTATCAATAGTAGTAAATGTAGGCATATAAATATGGCAATAATTATGTATCTATATATATAGCTATACATATACATAAAATTTAATTTTTTGAAATATTTGTTTATATAGGTTTCTACCAGTTAAGGCAAAATAGAAAGCAAATTACATATACAGATTCAGACTATTCAGCATGTGTGTGCAAGGAATGAGGGAATAAACCCAAAGCTATTTTATTTGGACACCTCAGGAAAAGGTTTTTCCTGAAAGAAGATTTAATGTCAAGGGGAAAAGTTCTAATAATCACACATAAAGTCTCTTGTGATTCTTATCTGACAAAATTTAAAATCCTCTAGAATGTGCCTTTTAGAATTTAAAACAGCTATTGAAAGTTCCAAAACACAGCTTGTGACCTGCTAAGATGAGCTGCTATCATAATCTTACACTTTCTGTTGTTTCAGTTGAATCCATTTTAACAGTGCATCATGGACATAATGTGGCTTAATCCTGACTGATGTTGACCTCAAAGTTCTCGGGGAGGGAGGGGTGCACAGAGAGAAATCTCTCTAGGGTGGGGAATGGGAAGGCACTATATGCTGGTTAGTGAAAATGAGGTATTAGTTTAGACAGAAAAAAACCTACCTATTTAAAAAAATCTAAGGATCATGCTTCCAATCAGTGTATATAACCCCCACAACTGTCATAACCAAGTAAATGAGATTTCTCTCTCTCTGTGGGCCACTCACATACCTAATGTTCCAGTTCTTTTCTTATGACTTTATTTTTGTCAATACAATAAAAATAAGAGACTAGTGATAACTAAAAATCAGTAGGTACCTGAAGTTGCCAAGTACTATGCTATGCATTTAAAAAAAAAATCAAAGTAACTCTAGGTGGAATTAAGGAATTTAGGCATAGTTGAGTAATTTGTCCAATATCACACAATTAAAGTGGCTTTTGTCCTGATGCCTTTATTTTAAAGTTGGTAAATAAAGTTTTTTTCCTTAAAATTTTCTGTTTCCTAGTTTGGGTCCTAACTTTCAAATTTCCCAGTATCACCAAAATATCTCTATTGTAATCCCAACTCATTCACAGAAAGAGGTACATTAACAGGCTACTATTCTCTCTGATAAGAAAGTATGTTACAATTTAGGGTACAGATTCAACCTCCTATAATTTCTGAGAAATAGTTTAAGTCATGAAAACATATTAACTTGAAGTAAAGATAGTCCTGACTCTGTCTTAAGAAGGCAGTTATTAGAGAATGCAAAATGTTTAGGCATCAAACCATGTATATTTTAAACTTTTTAAAGACTGCACCAAATTGAAAATTGTAAATTGAGAATACAGAAAGAATAGAACTACATCAGACAATGCATATCAGTTTCCTATATACAGTTCTCAATTAGATTTCTAAAGCTAGGGGTGTCTGAGTCAGAAAAGATACATTATTCCTAGTATAAAAATTTCCAAAGGGGGGAATATTCTGAATTAGAATTATTAAAAATTCCAGACCTGGAGTTATATTCAGTTTGACAATATATTACACTTTTTTTTTTTTTAAGAATTTGTTTCCCACGCTATCTGCCATTCATTTTTCTAAGCTTAGCACTCCAACATGGCACTTCCTCCTGTTTGGTTCCACATGAAATCTGACTTCCTAATTTCTACATTGCTTATACCTCCAATTCACCCAGAGCATTCCAATACCCACCCACATTCTATAGAAATGATGTGGTCCCTACTTATATTCCCCAGAATCTGTATTTAATAAATTCTCATTGTCATGCTCATAGTACATACATTCAACAGGTTATATCATCTCCAATGATCTTCAAAACACAATCTTGAGAGAAAGTGAAATTTGGAGAGATTAAAGAACTCAGTCAAAATTTAACAGCTACAGTTATTTTATTGATTGCAAAAGCTTTTGGAGACTGGGATATTCGAAAGTTATAGTTTACTTATTTTTTTTTCTATCCATATTTTCAGAATAGATCTAATTCCACTATCTTACACTAGTGACTACAGTATATTTCTGTCACTATTTCACTGCATTTCTTCATCTAGTCCTTATACATCCCAGAAAAAGTACCAAAAAAATTCTTAGAAAGATTTTTATCATATATGAGTGCCTTTCATTTTTCTTATAAATGGTCTCCTTCACATATATTTACTTCATAATTTTCACTAATATATATCAAAATCTAAACTTTCAAAAAGCTGATATAGTCTTGACTTTTGCTTCTGAGAAGATGGCATAAATGTACTTTTGATTATTTCTCCTTTAAATATAATGAAAACCACGGATCATATATAAAACAAACCTAAGAAGACTCTAAAAGTTAGAGAAAAGAAGGAAGACCAGTTAGTACCCAGGAAAAACAGTGTGGTGAATTCCCAGGGTTTTTTTTTTTTTGGTCTCATATCCCTGGACTTGATGGTAAAAGTGCCGAAAGTCTGAAAATGTCAATGGGCATTGTCAGAAAAGGACAAAGGCTGCTTTCTCTCACCAAAGGACAAGGAAAGGGCAGCCTAGCAAGAAAGAAAACCTTGTAAAATAACTGCTCTATTCCATCCAAACACCATCAGAGAAACTCTGATGACACCCCACCCATGCCAGCAAAGACCAAGTGGGGAGCCTGGGTGTGAACTCTCTCTGGGCTGTAACAAGGCACTACAAAGCAAGGCTGGTGTCAGAGAAAGCTGACAAGGAGCCAGGATTTTCTTCCCAACAGGAAGGTAACAGTTGCTATCTTCCCTGCTTGTGGTGTTATTGGAGACAATATGGGAAGCTTGTCAACCCCCGAAGTGTTTGTACCAAGGCACTACTCTCCACTGAGATGGTGTCATCCAGTGAACTTGAAGAATTATTAAAGATAGAATGATAAAAATACCCAATATGAACAACAGAGAAAACAGACTGAAAGAAATAGATTTAGGTTAGGCAGAGTTCTTTGATGCCAAAGAACTTGATGAATTGGACTTCATCAAAATTAATTTTGCTATGCAAAAGGCCCAGTTTAAAAGGATGAAGAGACAAACTGCAAACTACAGTATGGGAGAAAATATTTGCAAACCACATATCCAACAAAAGACTAATATCTAAAATATATCATAAACTCTCAAAACTGAAAAAAAATCTAATTTGAAAATGGGCAAAAGATATAGACATTTCATTGACGAGGATACAGACAACAAATAAACACATGAAAAGTTGTTCGACATCATTAACCATTGGAGAAATGCATGTTAAAGCCACAATGAAATGCCTCCACAAATTCATCAGAACTGCTAAAATAAAAAAAATGTGACACCACCAAATGCTCATGAGAAAGTAGGGAAGATGGATCACTCGTATATTTCTGATAGGTATGTAAAATGGGACAGCCACTGCAGAGAACAGTTTGGCAGTTTCTTTTAAAAACTACATAAGCAACTAGATATGAACAGCAATTGCTCTTCTGGGCGTTTGTTCTAGAAAAATAAAGTCTGTATTCACACACACACACAAACCTTGTACATGGATGACAGAGATTTGTTTGTAATAACGCAAAACTGTAAACAACTCAGATGTTCTCCAGCAAGTGAATGTTGAAGCAAAATTTTGTACACCCATACCATGTAGTGCCAATCAACAATAAAAGAAATCATTGAGACTTCCGGGAAGATGGAGGTGTGAGCAGGGCGGCGGAAATCTCCTGCCCGGTGATCTGCACGGGGAGCACTGACACACATCACGCGGTGTAGTGGAGATTGGAGAGACAGAGGGTGCAGGGTCTGAGCGGGGAATGCGTTCCATTTGATAAAATGCAAATACCAAATGTATTGTTTGATAAATGCTACATATATCCATATATATCATTTAAAGAACTAATTAAAAATTTTGGATTGGTGTAGGTACAAGGTCAGGTATGATCATTTTTCTTAAATTACTCTTTAATTTAGTCTTTAAGATTTTGTGCTTTAGAGCTGTACTATTTACATGGTAGACCTAGCTATAGCTGATATTTAAATTTTACTTAATTAAAATTAGACAAAACATTCAGTTCCTGAATCCTACCAAACACATTTCTAGTGCTCAGAAGACACATATGGCTAGTAGATAGCACAGTTCTAGCACTGCTGGGATAGGACATTTTCATTGCTGCAGAAAGCTCTTTTAGAAAGCCTAGACCTAGAACTTTTCAAGTTATGACTCACATTTTAAGAGCTTTATCTATACACATTTGAGGGAAACCATCTGTTGTACATCTTGATCTATAGATTCAATGCAATCCCAATCAAATGCCAGCAAGTTATTTTGTGAATATGACAAACTGATTCTAAAATTATATGGAGAGGTAAAGGTCAAGAACAGCCAACATAATACTGAAGGAAAAGAATAAAGTTGGAGGACTGACACTACCTGATTTCAAAACTTACTACAAATTCATATTAATGAAGACAATGTGCTATTGTGAATGAATACACAAATGGGTAAGTGGAAATAGAAAGCTCGGCAACAGACCTTTATAAATATAGTCAACTGATCTTTAATGAAGGAGCAAAGGCAATACAATGGAGCAAAGACAGTCTTTTTACCCAAGGGCTCTGGAATAATTCTATATCAAGAGCAAAAAAAAATTGAAACTAGACACAGATCTTACATCCTCCACAAAAATTAACAAAAAATGAATCAGAGACCTGAATGTAAAATGTAAAATTATAAAACTTCTACAAAATAACAGAAAATATGGATGACCTTTGGTATTATAATATTTAGACACAACTACAAAGGCACAACCATACAAGAAATAATCGGTAAGTTGGACTTCATTAAAATGAAAAACTTCTGTCTGCAAAAGACAATGTCAAGAGAATGAAAAGACAAACCACAGGCTAGGAGAAAATATTTACAAAAGACACATCCAACAAAGGACCTCTATCCATATTTATTCAAAAAACTCAAGATTCAACAATAAAAAAATACTAATAGCTTGATTAAAAATGGGCCAAAGACATTAACAGGCACCTCACCAAAGAATATATACAAATGGTAAATAAGTATATGAAAGATGTTCCACATCATATTTTATCAGGAAAATCCAATTTAAACAGGATACCACTATACATCTGTTGATCAAAACCTGGAACACTGACAAAACCAAGGGCTGATGAGAATGTGGAATAACAGGAAATCTCATCCACTGCTGATGGGAATGCAAAAGGGCATAGTCCACTTTAGAAGACAGTTTAGCAGTTTCTTACAAAACTAAATATACTTTTATATGATCCAGCAACCATGCTCTTTGGAATTTACCCAAACGAGATAAAAATGTGCTCACACAAAAACTTGCACATGGGTATTTATAGTATCTTTATTCCTAATTACCAAAACTTGGAAGCAATAAAGAAATCCAGAATGGGTAAATAAAATGTGCCAGAAAAGAGATGAGCTATCAGCGCATGTAAAGATATGGAGGTGCTTAAATGAACATTCCTAAGTAAAAGAAACCAGTCTGAAAAGGTTACATATGATATGATCCCAACTATATGACACTCTGAAAAAGACAAAACTATTGGAAATAATATAAAGAACCTTTGTTGCCAGGGGTGGTTGGGGAGATGAATAGGTGTAGCACAGAGGATTTCCAGGGCAGTTAAAACAATATGTGTGATACCACAATGATGGATACAAGTCATTATACATTTCTCCAAGCCCACAGAATGTAAAACACCAAAGTGAACCCTAAGGTAAACTGTGAATTTTGGGTGATTATGATGAGTCAATGTAGGTTCATCAAACTGTAGCAAATGCAGCACTCTGGTGGGGGATGTGATAGTGGGGGAGCTTATGCGTGGGTGAGGATGGAAGTCATGTGGGAAACCTCTGTATATTCTTCTCAATTTGGCTGTGGACCTGAAACTTCTCTGAAAAGGTAGTCTTAAAAAATCTATTGTATGAAATAATACACTACAAAGGAGGTATTTAACTCAATGTGTTGATTAGTCTTTATTTGACCATTGTAATCTGCCCACAGACACAAGATGTATTTACTTCTTAGATTATCAATAAAAGGTCTTCTCTTTTATCATGTGGTTCTAACTATTTCACTTCATTGGACATGGACACTGTAACTTACACAAGGAAGATACTTTTCTGTTTTAAAACTCATCTTTGGTTAATGTTTGTTTCTTTAGCAATAATAACTCACCATTTGGTTATTAATATTCCCAGTCAGCAGCAAAATCTTGGACAAGAATATACATATCAAGTCTAATAATCCCAAGATACTCAGAGAAGAAATGAACTATAGGAGGATGGAAGATTGCTTTGACATTTCTAGGTAGGTGTAACCAAAGAAACAAAATCAATAGATTTATATAAGGGATTTATTGAAAGCAATTGTATTACATAATTTTGGAAACTGGCACATGTCAAATCCATAGTACAGGACAGCAGGAAAAGCAGACTGGAATTTTGGGTGATAAATTAAAGTTTCTATTTATAGGCATAATTTCTTCCTATTTAGGGAAGCCTAACCTCTGTTCTTAAGGCCTTTCCAAGGACTAAATCAAGGTCACCTAGATTAGCTAGGAAATTCCTTAAAGTCAATTGATTATGGACTTTCATCACATCTACAAAGCAGCTTCACAGCAACAGTTTGACTGCGTAACTGGAACAGTAGCCTAATCAAGGTGATACATAAAATGGACCATCACTGTAGGGATTATAACTTCTGTTGGGTTTTTAAAGATGACTCAGAAGAAAAACTATAAATTGAACAGGAGTCTAGTCTCATAATGACTTTTTACCTATAGGTTAACACAATAGAGTATGTTTACATGGTATTTTCCTAAAATGCTTGAGATAGAACACTATAGAACAGAATTCCTTTTATTATTCAGCAAAAATTTTCTCTCTTTAACAAAAAGTCTACTCACTACACTTCTGAAGTGTTAATAAATATAAAAAAAAGACAAGCTGAATGCTTACATAGGTAGGAACCTTTGTTTTATGTTTCATTTTGAAATTCCCTTCTTCCCTTAAAGTTAATTTAAAAAGGATAATGCCTATTTCAAAATGCTTTCACAGAACTTGAAAAACAATTTAGGGTGTTTCTTATTTATCAGAACAGTTTTAATCTATTTTTTCATATAGTTTGGCTAGAACATAGATGTAACAAACCAAAATTTGAGCATTAAGATCTGAGAAAACTGGGAACAAAACCCAGGACTATTATTTCCAATCAATTGTGTTTTGCTTCTACAAAATGAAATTATTTCTTAGAGATGGATGTTCTGATTATTCTGCTTTTCACCTAACTTTCACTTTTGCCCCATGTTCTCATTTCATCGCAGTTTCAATTCTAATCCTTTATTTCCTTTAAAAAGAGCTCAAAGAGAATAAAAATAAAATGCACTGTCCATTATCTCAAAGTATTGCGATTTTTAATCAAATAGTACATTTGCTCTAAGCCAATTAATGTTAGCAAAATATAACAGTGATATAGGTGATCATCAAACACCTTTTCATATGCACAGAAAAATATGCAATTGGGAAAAGAGGAACAGAAAGAGGAATAAATAGAAGTTAATGAATGATTTTAAATTGACAAAGGAAAGCCAAGGTCATGATATTTAAACTAGGGATTTGAGTCTTTGATTAGTCATTCCCTGATGTAAACTATCAAAAAGTTAGCTACCACTATTTTTTCTAACCTAGCATTTTTATTCTAAAGAGAAGGGTGTTTTATATTTACGTAAAAATACTAGGAATCTCATCATTGTGCCTAAGAATTTGTAAAATGTTCTTCATAAATTCATTCTTTCAAAACCATAATGTTTGAGCAACCAATTTGATTGGTTTGTTTAACTTCACTGCTAAGTACAATACAAGCAAATACACATTTCCTGACATCAAAAAGATCTCAGTTTAGCAAGACAGGTGAAAACTTTGTATGTGCTTAGAATCTAATGTGACAAGAAAAAAATAACATGGTACTGTGAAAGTAAATAAAACAATCCTCATAGTTTTAGAGAGGGGAGTTGGTAACTTAGAGGATGAAAAAAGATTTCCCTTGGAATGTTGTTCAAGTTGAGTCTTAAACTTTAAAGGAAAGTATAAAGCCTTTAATTGAGGCAAAAGTGTGATGGAGTACAATGAGTCAAAGGAGACTTTATGGTACAGAAAAAACATGTACAAAAGCCTAGGTTCAAGGAAGAATCCAGTGTATTTAGAAAAAGGGGATATTTCTGCAATTAGAATGTAGAACTTGGAGGAGTAGGCCTCCTCCTCCTACTTGGTGGGCCTTAGTAGGAAATAAGGCCTTAGAGGTTATAAATCTATCTTGTATATTTTGGCAGGTAATTTATGATTTGTTAAACTCACAATGCCTATCAGACATTATCCACATCTTGGCCTCACAGATCATGTACCATTTTGCTTCTACCAATCATTTCATCTGCCTCACCTCAACAACATATTTGAGAGTAATAACCTAGACCATGCCATACCTGACTGAATTACTTCTGAAATTCAATTTCAAGCTTTCTGCTCTCTAACAATTACCCTCTTTTTAGATCACTTATTCTATTTCTCCTAATTAAAAAATACATTTCAATTTTATTCAAACATTCAATCTATGGACTCAGCTATTTTTTTCCAGGTTAATTTACCTTTCTTCTCAGGTACCTTAGATCATTTGTGTAGTATTATAGTCTTGTTCTGATAAACAGCCTTAACTCCCTTCATCCTTTCTCTTTTCTTCATATCAACTTGTTGTATTAGTAGTGTAAGTGATACTATGGTGGCAACAACTCTCAAATAATAATAAAAAAAATCAAATGAACAAAGATGTATTCCTCAAAACTATTAAATTTCTGTCACCAGTCCCTTAGGATTCGGATTCCTATCTCTTTATTTCCAAACTCAAAGTGGTGAAATACCCAGTAGCTATAGCAAAGGGGATGTGAAATTATGCTATGGCTCCTAGAGATTCTTTCGGAAGTAGTATTTGGAAAATTAGATTACATATCTGGAAAAAAAGCAAGTCATGTAATAACACTTATTTCAAGGGGTAAGGAAGTACAATTTCTTAGGTACCTAAGAGGAGAGAAAGCTGGATTATTTAATAATAGACCTAATGACTCAAACTTGAAGAATCTAGCCCTGAGTAAACCCCGCTAACTGCCTATCCTTTACCTTCACTGAAGAGCTGAAAATATCTAGGGGGAGAAAAATAAAAATATATGAGAATCTATATGCTAACAAGCTGGAAAACGTAGAAGAAATGGACAACTTCTTAGAAAAATACAACCTTCCAAAACTGACCAAACAAGAAACAGAAAAACTAAACAGACCACAATCACCAGCAATGAAATTGAATCGGTAATCAAAAAACTACCAAGAAAAAAAACCCCAGACCAGATGGATTCACCTCTGAATTCTACCAGACATACAGAGAAGAAATAACACCGATTCTCCTTAAAGTTTTCCAAAAAATAGAAGAGGAGGGAATACTTCCAAACTCATTCTATGAAGCCAGCATCACTCTAATACCAAAACCGGGCAAAGACATCACCAAAAAAAGAAAACTACAGACAAATATCCCTGATGAACGTGGATGCAAAAATACTCAACAAAATATTAGCAAACCGAATTCAAAAAAACATCAAGAGGATCATACACCATGATCAAGTGGGATTCATCCCAGGGATGCAAGGATGGAACAACATTCGAAAATCCATCAACATCATCCACCACATCAACAAAAAGAAGAACAAAAACCACATGATCATCTCCATAGATGCTGAAAAAGCATTTGACAAAATTCAGCAACCATTCCTGATTAAAACTCTCAACAAAATGGGTATAGACGGCAAGTACCTCAACATCATAAAGGCCATATATGACAAACCCACAGCTAATATCATACTTAACAGTGAGAAGCTGAAAGCTTTTCATCTAAGATCGGGAACAAGACAGGGATGCCCACTCTCTCCACTGTTATTCAACATAGTACTGGAGGTCCTAGCCACAGCGATCAGACAAAACAAAGACATACAAGGCATCCAGATAGGTAAAGAAGAAGTCAAATTGTCACTATTTGCAGATGACATGATACTGTACATAAAAAACCCTAAAGACTTCACTCCAAAACTACCTGAACTAATATCTGAATTCAGCAAAGTTGCAGAATACAAAATTAACACAGAGAAATATTTTGCTTTCCTATACACTAATGATGACCAAACAGAAAGAGAAATAAGAAAAACAGTTCCGTTCACAATTGCATCACAAAGAATAAAATACCTAGGAATAAACCTGACGAAGGAAGTTAAAGACCTGTACTCTGAAACCTACAAGACACTCCTAACAGAAATTAAAGAGGACACTAACAAATGGAAATGCATCCCATGCTCTTGGCTAGGAAGAATAAATATTGTCAAAATGGCTATACTACCTGAAGCAATCTACAGATTCAATGAAATCCCTGTCAAACTACCAACAGCTTTCTTCAATGAACCTGAACAAATAATTCTAAAATTCATATAGAACCACAAAAGACCCCGAATAGCCAAAGCAATCCTGAGAAGGAGGAATAAAACAGGGGAATTACGCTCCCTGACTTCAAGCTCTACTACAAAGCCACAGTAATCAAGACAATTTGGTATTGGCACAAAAACAGACCCACAGACCAGTGGAACAGAATAGAAAATCCAAACATTAACCCAAACATATACAGTGAATTCATATTTGATAAAGGAGCCTTGGATATACAATGGGGAGAGGACAGCCTCTTCAGCCTGGTGTTGGAAAAACTGGACAGCTACATGTAAGAGAATGAAACTAGACTACTATCTAAGCCCATACACAAAGGTAACTGAAGGTGGATTAAAGACCTGAATGTGAGTCATGACACCATAAAACTCTTAGAAAAAAATGTAGGCAAAAATCTCTTGGACATAAACATGAGCGACTTCTTCATGAACATATCTCCCCAGACAAGGGAAACAAAAGCAAAAATGAGCAAGTGGGACTATATGAAGCTGAAAAGCTTCTGTACAGCAAAGGACACCATCAGTAGAACAAAAAGACACCCTACAGTATGGGAGAATATATTCATAAATGACGTATCCGATAAGGGGTTGACATCCAAAATATATAAAGAACTCATGCACCTCAACAAACAAAAAGGAAATAATCCAATTAAGAAATGGCCAGAGGACATGAATAGACACTTCTCCAAAGAAGAAATTCAGATGGCCAACAGGCACATGAAAAGATGCTCCACATCGCTAATCATCAGAGCAATGCAGATGAAAACCACAGTGAGATACCACGTCACACCAATGAGGATAGCCAACATCCAAAACACAAACAACAACAAATGTTGGCAAGGATGTGGAGAAAAGGGAACCCTCCTACACTGCTGGTGGGAATGCAAATTAGTTCAGCCATTGTGGAAAACAGTATGGAGGTTCCTCAAAAAACTCAAAGTAGAAATACCATTTCACCCAGGAATTCCACTCCGAGGAATTTACCCTAAGACTGCAGCAGCCCATTTTGAAAAAGACATATGCACCCCTATGTTTATCGCAGCACTATTTACAATAGCCAAGAAATGGAAGCAACCTAAGTGTTCATCAGTAGATGAATGGATAAAGAAGAAATGGTTCATATACACAATGGAATATTATACAGCCATAAGAAGAAAACAAATTCTACCATTTGCCACAACATGGATGGAGCTAGAGGGTATTATGCTCAGTGAAATAAGGGAAGCCGAAAAAGACAAGTACCAAATGATTTCACTCATATGTGGAGTATAAGACCTAAGAAAAAAACTGAAGGAACAAAACAGCAGCAGACTCACAGAACCCAAGAACAGACTAATAGTTACCAAAGGGAAAGTGACTGGGGAGGATGGGTGGGAAGGGAGGGACAAGGGGGAAAAAGGGGTATTACGATTAGCAGATGCAATGTTGGGGGGGCACAGGGAGGGCTGTACAAGTCAGAGAAGACAAGTAGTGACTCTATAGCATCTCACTATGCTGATGGACACTGACTGTAATGGAGTTGGTGTGGGGGGGACCTGATAAAGGGGGTAGTTTAATTTCAATATTGCACATGTAATTGTAGATTAGTGATACCAAAATAAATTCTTAAAAAATAAATAAAAATAAAAATAACAGTTAACCACAAAAGATTCACTTTTCTCACTTAACATTAATGATAACAAAGAACAACATGGGCACTTAACATTGCCCTGCTATACTTTCCTAAAATGTAGATTTTCCAATTCTACAAAGTAAATATTTCACACTCTATTATCTCATCTTCAGAACTCAATTTCTCTTACCTAACTCTGATGATGTTTCCTACTAACTGAAAAATTATAAATCATCACTCAGGAAATATTCAACATTCTCACATTTATATCTACTAATCTTCCATTACATCCTTCCCTCCTGTTACAATGAAAGACCTATTTATGTATCCATCAAAGCCAAAACTCTCCATCTGTGTCATGGATCATGCCCCTCATGCCATATAAAGAGATACTCTCCATTTTATTATTATCTCCTTTTTTTATCAGTTTTCTTCACTCTTCTTGATCGTTTCCAAGAGTATATAAATATTTCAGTAGGGCCCATATTTAAACAATTAAAAAATTATATCCACAAAGTCAACCACAAAAGTCTCTTGACCATGTGGCTATCTCCAACTTAGACTGAATTTTTAGCTTCCCTTTACAGAAAAACTCTTAAAACAGTTTTCTCTAGTAGCTTCTCCCTCTTGAGTGCTTCCCATTTTCTCCACAGCCCACTATGGTTGGCTTTCCTTTCTTTCTACTGAAGGACATTTTCCTTTTAAGACTTTCCATGGGCTTCCTTGCTGTCAAGTCCTCATCTTGACTATTTGACTTTCCAGTCACACTGGTGACTGTTTCCACAGCTATTTCTTTGAAACACTTCCTTCTTTCACTTTCCAGATTTCCTCCTATCTTCTCCTAGTGACTTCTCAGTTGTTTTGCTAGCTCCCATCCATGGCTCATACAGTAAATATTGAAGTGCAACAGTAATTACTCCTGAGCCTCCTTCCCTTTTCTTGTTTCTTCTTTATGCTGACAGGATAGAGTTACATGCCTTTAAACACATACATTAGCAGATTTTTTAAACTCTCCAGTTTTCAACTTCATGCTTGTTTATCTAGTTTAAGATGTCCATTTGATTGTCTCTAGGTTAAATGTCTTCATTGAAGATGTGGGTAAAATTGCAATATTTCCAGAATCTCTCTCCTGGCCTTAATGCATCTCCATATCAGTAGGTGTTTCCAAAGGGTGGAGAGAAGTGTTCTATCTCTATACCAATGAGTGCTTCCAAGGGAGGCGGTGAGTAAGCGTACACCTGGACAAGGGAGGTTTGGGGAGTCTTTGTAGCCGGGTGGCAAGAGACACAGGGAGCAGGAGTAGATGACTGCTTGTAAGCCATCAATAGGGTTCTCCCACTTTATTACTCCCTTTGACTGATTTTGGCTTCAAAGGTTTATTTGCCCTAGGCTGGGAACACATTTCCCCCTGGAGTTATAGAAGACTGCTTAAATTATTTCTCCTGGAGATGTCTAATGTGGAGGGCAAAATGTCTGCTATGTATCTAAGCTTAACAAACTCATTAAAGACCCCTTGATACTTAGCAATCTGCAATCTATTTTCTGGCCTTTTTTTTTCTCAGTAAATAATAATACCATTTACATTATCACTGAACCTCATAATAATATTCTTTTTTTTTCTCCCTTTACCACAGCCCCAAATCAATCCATCAGAAATTCTTGATCACTCTATCCCAAATTATCCCAGACCAGAATCTGGCCACTTTAGAGGGCTCCATTATGGTACTCTTGTCTAAGCCAGCATCACCATTTAGCTGTATTACTGCAGTCATCACTTTACTGACTCCCCTGCCTCCACTATTGTTCCCTATAACAGAGCCACAGAAAGTGTTTTTAAAAAACAGAGCATGTCATTCTTCTGTTAATATTCTGGACTATTTTCTACCCTATTTTCAATAACATTTTAATTCTCACAGTTGCCTACTTTTCTTACTACAGTCTTCCTTTTGATTAACAGAATATGGACTTAGCTTGACCTCATATAGTTTTAACACTGAAGAGAGTAATCTAATCTGGAAATAAAATCCTTGACACACATTTGAAAATGGAAAACATTCTGCTACTTTTTAGGCTTGTGTTTTTCAGAGTTTTAAAATTCATGATAATTAATTGCAGTTTTCTCTAATGTCCTCAGTTTGCTTTTCCTTAGTCCTACTTTAGCTCAGAAAAAAAAAATGTCTAGGAAAATTCTTTAACCAAACACCAACACACCTATTTCTAAACACAATGGCAGATAGCGTTCAATACAAATGTTTTTTTTTTAGTAAAGTGGCAATGGTCTAACAAATTCCCCTATTGATGGGAATGGAGACAGGACAAGACAGAGAGAGGAAAGGAGGAAGGTCCACAGCACTGACAGTAACAATGTGTGTACTGAAAAGTAGCAATAATGGTTATGGAGTAGAAAAAGAAATCCATTCTTCTCTCTCTACCTCTTTATCTCCCATAGTCCTGTGCAGTCAAGAGACTGATAAAATTGAACTTGTGATTTAGTATAGTCAGATCTGTTTCATCATCTTCATCTTTCTCCACTTTATATCTTAGAGAGAAATAAGTTGGCAATAAACCCAAGTATCCTCTTAGTTGGGCAGATCTAGCATGCCTGCAAGTAGTGATGCCAGAATGCATAGTAGTTGAGTGGCTCCTTCTTTGTAATAAAACTGTCAGGGCTAACATCCTCAGGATTCATGGTCCCTCTGTCCTCCTCCTCCAGCAGGGCAGAGGAGTATGCAGATGAGTTACAACACCGTGTCTTCCTAGGAAACCTTGTCTTGTGTGCTTGGCATATTCTGAATTTGTTTCTATACTACTGAATACCCAGAGCTTAGAACTGCATCTAGGGGATAAATACCTTAACAAAGTTGTTTAGCAGCTCCACTAAATGGTTCTGGCAGGCAAACTTTTGAGTGGATTCAAGAAAGATTCCTCTTTACGACATTCCTCTATTTGTCTTTATTCAACTCTCTCTCTCTCTGAATCTCTTTTCCCACTTTTTCTCCCTATCTTCTCTACTCCTTTAAGTGTGTCTGTTTCTCACTCCATTTCTCTCAAAACACTTGAAGTTTTGGTTCATATTATATATACAAACATTAAAATAATTTCTTAGAGTTCTTTCTGAAGAGAAAATTTTTCTTTCCTAGTTTTGTAGGCTCAGAGAGAGCAGAGAAGACAGATAATGGATGCAGAGTGAGTTAACCACCTAATAATCATTAGTAAGTTTCAGATCACAAAAGATCTTTTATTTAAACTGTGGTTCACAGTTAAAATTTTATCCATGGTGTGATGAAAAATCGTTTTATGTTTTTGATAAGAAAAGATTCACAATTTGATTTATGTTTTAAAATATTAAGCTTTGGCTTAAAGTGTGTGAAAAATAGTCTATAGTAGATAGAAGGTAAGACTGGAAGTAGAGAGATGAACCAGAATGCTAATGCAGAAGTCCAACAGAGACAAGCTTGTGGCTGGGACTAAGGAGCTATTCTTTTTGCCTATATGTCTTGTTTTCCTTAGTTTCAAACAGTTAAATGCCTTACAAATAAATCTGTTTTTTTCTTCTTTTTTGAGAAGTGACACCACCACAAGTGGATGTTAAACTCAGTCTTCTCTCCTTTCCCATTGTTTGTTGATACTATAGGCTTTCAAGTATTTTTTTCACAGGTTTATCTAGGTTAGAGCTCAATGGAGTACTTAAATTTACAACAATTTCCTCAGCATCTCTTAGAGATTGTAAAGAGTTATAAAAACTAAATCTTTCCCTGAAGACAATAACTTCAGTATAAAGGAGGTTCTCAAGTTTTCTCCAGGAAAAATCAGAAGTTAGAGTCACACTATTCATTCTAAATTTTTATTTAATCCTTATTTTACATTAGAGTTTTAACCACTTGAAATCCCTGATAGCAGCAGTCTTTAGAAAAGTGAGTGAGATCTTAGGGATTTATCTCTAGTGGTTTTGCCCAGATGAGTCATTCAGCGACATTCTGTCTATTTCTTTTTTGTCTAACTTGGAAATAAACATCTATGAATACATTATTCTAGTTGTATGCTCTCCAACATACTGTTTTTAACACTCCTGGAAATAATAACATATCAATTAATATAAATATGGATTTTATTTAATCTACATATCCATATAGAAGCACAGTTCTGCTCCAAGCCACTCAATGCAAAATACCTATATTTACCATCTGGAGAAATTGTGAACTAATAAAATATTGAATGATCAGTAACCATAATATTTGAATAATCTGTTCTTTCATAAAGAAGAATTTCAGAATTTTAAAATTTTCTTTTTGATCAAGGCTCTTTTAGATTTTATGCCAAAATAGACCCAACTATATGCAATCCCCATTTAAGACCAATAAATTAAATTAGGGTCTTATACTTTAAGGTTATTAAACATAAAATAGCCATTTTTTCCTGGGTCACACTGTTGTGGTATCACCAATTTAATTTGATTCAAACTCTGTTTCTACAGACAGATTATGAACTGACAAATACTAGTATAAAACACTTCTAGTAGACTCAGTTCAAGATTTGATGCTGTCTAATAAAAAGTATACAATAAAAACAGCCTTAGGGTGGATACATAATTCTATGAGTTTATATAATGTCCTTCATGGCAATTGATGGATGTTTCATTGTGTCTAAGAATGATGTTCCCTTCTCCAAATATCTCTTAAATTCTAGAACCAGTAGGGTTCAATCCTTACTTTTTTTGTTGTGATCTCCTCTCACATAAGCTCAACTACTCCTCTCTACTATGACATCTGTCATTAGCTCTGTGAATCTTCCCAAGCTAGACCATGTATTTAATTCTGTAACACATTCTATTAGATTTTCTGTATTTTAAATTTACATATGCAGAACAACCATCTTTCCTTCTCAACATATTTTCTGCATTTTTCTTTTAAGCCCTAGATGGTGACATCACCAAGCACCCAGTCTAATGATAATAACTTAATGACTTTACCTTTATTCCTAATTCATTGGTAATCCCCTACTTCAGAAACACGTTAAAACTTTACTTCATGAAATTTTTCTAATTCCAGAAGGAATTATGATTTTGTGTTACCACAAAACTCTGATGTATTGCAAGCTATTTTATTAATCTGTCTTTAACTTTGACAAAAGTCTAATACAAGGCATATTTTACCTCCTCAAAAGATTTTTGGCAAATATAAATGAATGTCCCAAATACAGCCTATGAGAAGTCCTACTCAAGGCAGGTTAATTAACTCCTCTATAAATCAAAACCTACTTCTAGTTTAAGAAAAAAAAAGTTATAATTGAGTATTAGGTAAGGTGAGGTCTGTTAGAAACTCTAATAGGTTTTGCAGATAATAATCATTTAAATAGTACTTAATCAAACAATGGTTGGGTTTCTGTTTATGATAACAGAGAACATTTGTTTTACACATAAATCATTACTAAAAAAATTAAAATCTTTGTCTCCTTTTAGAGTAGAAAATGTGATGATGAGGAAAGGTACAATTAAATTTTTTTTACATTGGAAAGCAATAAACGCATCTACAGATGTTATTTTACTAATGTGAGTTTTGTTTTCATCCATATCATTCTGCTGAAGGGAGAATGATTAAATGAATCAGAGATTCTAACTTTGTAGGAAAAAAGAGCCTAATGGCCCAGAAAAAAAAATAAGCCTGCACATTGTTGTCTTTGATTTCATTTTACTTGATTTTGTTCAATATAAGAAGGACTAACACTGATTACAATGAACCTGTTCTGTACAGGCCATGTAAAGATCCTTGTGGATTTGATTGTTGGATGGGTGTCCAGCCTAGCTTTTTAAATTCTTTTTTAGAATATTTCAAGGAGAACAATACAATATGATGAAATTTTAAACTAAAAAAAGAAAAGAAAAGAAGTTGTAAATAACATTCCCAAACTACTGCTTTCTTATTCTCTCTAGTCACAGTACTTTAACGATACATAGGTAGATAATGGTAAGACAAAGATGTAAAATTCAAACTAAAGTCTCCGGTGGAAAAGGAATGTATGACTATTTTTGAAAGTGGGGAAAACTATTGAAACAGTATTCATACTAAAACCTGCAATTAAAAAAAAGTTATAAATTCAAGATTTCAAAATCCTTTATTAACACTTTGGGGAATTATCATTAAATGTATCTTAAATTTTGCACTAGGTATGTTTCTGCTAATTTACTGACATTTGATACTTTATAGTTTGTCATTCTTGATCATGCTGATTCTAAATTTATATTTTCTGCTGGCATTCTTAGTATTTACTACATAAGGATTCTTTACAGTTGATATCTTATATCCTATTCACAGAATAACAAATAATGGGGACAAGAAGTACCAAGAGATGGGACACAGTGGGAATTATATATTTTTAAAAATTAATCCAGTAATATGTTTTCCTAGTTGTTTTCCAGTATGACCTTTCTAATTACAAGAATCCAAAATGTGAGTTAATAAGGACCATAACCTTGGACCCAAAGACCTCAAACCTCAATGAAGTTAGCTTATGCTACAACTTCACCACTTAGGTGATCATTACGGATACTGTCATTCATGGTCTGAGAAGCATGAGGACTAAAGTAATAAAGAAGAAATCAATGACATAGAGTTAAAAAAAGAATAGATTTAATAATAAGTCATAATCCTGGCTCTTGGGAAAAAATTAACAAGATTAATGAACCCACAACTAAATTCATTTAGTAATATAGAAATCACAGATATGCAAAATAAGAAATGACAAAGGATGTGGAACATCTTTTCATGTGCCTATTGGCCATCTTTATTTCTTCTTTGGAAAAATGTCTGTTCAGGTCCTCTGTGCATTTTTTAACTGGGCTATTTGTGGTTTTTTGGTGTTGAGTTGTATGAGTTCTTTATATATTTTGGCTGTTAAATCCTTAGCAGATAAATTTTTTACAAATATATTCTCCCACACTATAGGCTGCTTTTTCTTCTGTTGAGGTGTCTTTTGAGACAACATGCGTGGACTTATAGGGTATTATGCTAAGTGAAATAAGTCAGGAGAAAAAAGAAAAATACCATATGATTTCAATTATTTGCGGAATCTAGAAACAAAACAAAACAAAACGAACAAAATAGCAGTAGACTCATAGACACTAAGAAATGACTGGTGGCTACCATGGGTGAGAGGTTGGGATTGGTGGGTGGAAAGGGGGTCATAGGGGCACAAAACTTCTCAAACATAATGTAAGCTGATCACAGGGATGGTAGTACTGCATGGAAAATATAACTAATGATTCTGTAACATCTGCCTATGTTGACAGATAGTAACTGCACTAGTGGGGGTGAGGATTTAATAATGTGGGTAACTGGTGACCCACTGTGTTGCATACTGGAGACTAATATAAGATTGTATATCTACTGTACTTCTATAAAACAAATGACAAAGAAGGAAATAACTATTAGAAAAGAAGAGACAAACAAAAATCCCAGTAGTATCTATTTTATAGAATTCTAGGAAAACACATGGAAACCTAGGAAAAAAGAAAAATGTACTTGAAAAAAATGCAATTTTCCATATTAGCCACAGTATAAATAGTAAACTGAAATAAAGTATTTTCATTAGAATAAATACAAAAGGCTATCAAGGAATTGCCCTTCAAAACCATAGGAGAATTTAACTAAATTTTAAAACTAGATCATCCCAGTGATAAATTGTTTCAAAGAATATAAAATGAAAGAAAACATCTAAATATATTTATAAAGCAAGTATGTTACATGATCATTAGCAGATATTTTCCTCACAGAAAAATGAAAACTTTTGAACAAAATCCCCTTCATCTTCCTTCAGATCTATCCTTGTTTTCTAATTTTATTGGTACCAGAGCATAATTCTTTTCCTGAGTATTGGAGCTCTTCCGATCTAACCTCTTAGAATCCTATCTAATATTTTTCTTAAGATTCTTCATGAAATGTGTTTTCACTACTATAAGTCACAAGAGTGATATAAAGGTACAGTATCGAATGTAATTTTATCACATTAATTTTTTAATTTCCTAGGATTTATCAAATTTCCAAAATGAGTAAGTAGAAGAAATAATGGCTAATTTGTTCTGCTATTGCTTCCTTGGTGAAATAACCTCCATGGCTGTTGAAAGACAGAGTTTCAAGATACCAGCCCTCCATTGTGTATGTCGCACTAGACACATTTCATTTCTATTTCCTTCCAACATGACTATATGTTAATGCTAAATGGAATACTTAATATATAAAAATATAAAAGTCCCTAAAATGAATTCATTTTAGCTGAGATCTAGTTTTCGGTAAATAGACTGTATTATTAGAAATGGGGAAAATAAGACATGAAATAATTTATTTAAAGAAAGGGAGTAATTGTATAATTTTGATATGCCCCCATTTAAGGAAAATGTATGTGTATGAGAGTGTTTATTTAAAGGATTTTTTAAATAATTATTTTGTTTGGACTAAAACCTGGTGATTCTTAGGCTATGGGAAAGTGAGACCTTCTTTTGAATTAGTAATATTTTAGGTTTTATAAGTGTTATCTTGCAAGGACATCTAAAACCTAATGTTAATTCATACCTATTTTTCCTCAATTATACTGCCAGTTCCACTGCTACATTTGTTTCATCCAGAATGCACATTTTTATTATTAAAAAATTCCAAAAATGCTATGAATGGTATTTCATAGAAAAAAATTAAAATTGGCTCATAACCTTCAGCCCTACTCCCAGAAGAAATACAAATTGAAACAATGATAAAGTATTTTTCATTTGTGAGAACTGCAAAAATATTTTAAAATTTGAAATAATACTTTTAATCATAGGAATGAGAACTTTCATGCAAAAATGTGGAAGGGTATACAGTAACATCTATCAAATTTACAAATATACATGACTTTGTCAAAGCTAGTCCAGTATAAATATCTGTCCATGCAAATATGCACAAAACTGTGGCAAGACTACATATATGAACATATTCATTTCAATATTATTTGTAGTTAAATAAAACTGGAAACAACCTACATCTCTATCAGTATGGAAAGGTTTAATTAGGGACATACAAAATTATGTCCTTACAAAACCAAATGTTCGCCAACAGCAGAATTCTTTCAATAATTATGGCATATCCATAATATCAATTCTATTCCTTGGAAAACAAAATCATTCTGCATATGTTCATTTGTAAAGAGTCCAAAGGTAACTTACAAGATGATAAAAGAAAGGTTCTGAAGAATGTGAATAGTATGAAAACATAAATATAAATATATTTATAGGCTGATATATGCATAGAAATAGTAGCAAAAGACACATACAAAAATGATAATAGTTCCCAAATAACATTAGTGCAAAAGGGGCTCCTTGGAAAGGTCATGATGTATACATTTTGATTATTATGCATATTTTGAGTTTTTTTACCATATACATGGACTATATTGTCTTAAAATAAATTTAAAAATAAAAATGAGTTAAACCACAATATTTAATGTGGATTTGGCTTCTTGTGATTGCTGTGATTACGATATGCATTACTGATTTACCTACCATAAAGTAACTTTAGTTTTCAAAGAGAAAAAAAATGAAAGAAAGAATAGAGGAAGGACAAAAAGGGAGAGATGGAAAAGAGAGAAACAGAGGGAGAAAGGAACAAGAATGGGAGAACAGGGAAAAGCAGGAAAGGAAAGGGAGAAAGGAAGGAAGGAAGAGAAATACTGTACCCCTGACATTGATTTCTCACCTTAAAAGTCCTTAGTGCTGACCAGGTGATGGATGGTGTTATAAAACCCATCTTGAATTATACTACTATTACAACTACTATGGATAACAGTAACTCAACTGAATTTTTAAAAAGAGACAGTTATAACTACATTTGTCACAACACATCTCACTGCATAAGTCGAAGTACACAGTGCAAATTATTAATTTTGGGAGATAACTTACATTAAAAGATGTATTTAATAGTCATGCCAACTAATATCTTTTAAGCCATTTTAACATTTGTTTAAAAATGACATAAGGAGGAATATATCTCATGTTAAAAATTAAATTTTCCACCCATAAGATTATATTTTCACACAAAATTATAGTAATAAGGTGGTACCTTTATACTTTTCCAGTAAAAAAAATCACACATTAGGAAGATGGTGGTGTGAGCAGGGCGGCAGAAATCTCCTCCCAAAACTATATATATCTGTGAAAATACAGCAAATACAACTGTTCCTAAAAGAGAGACCAGAATACACAGGAAAGTGCAGAGCATGCAGCTACACCTGAGAGGACACGGCACCATGTGAGGCGGGTAAGATACGGAGCCGGGACCCGGTGGGACCCGAGCACTCACCCACCCCAGTGCACCGGCGGGAGGAGAGGATTCAGAGCTGGGAGAGAGTGGAAGTACACCCCGTGAAATAACCAACCGCGGTGATGTGCGCGGGGAGCGCCGACACACACCACACGGTGTAGCAGAGATTGGAGAGAGGGTGCAGGATCTGAGCAGGGAACACACCCGGGTGCTTGCAGCCCGCTCCCTGGAAGGAAAAAATAAAAAAGACAATGGCGCAATTTCTTCAGTGGTTTAAAGGGACAGGAGAACAGCGGAGGAGCCGGATGGCTGCGGCACACTCAGCCCAGCAGGCTGGGAGTCCTGGGGAGTTTCGGACCCCTTAGATAGTGACTGGAAAGAGTGGCCGCACTTAGACTTTCCACAGAGATCAACAGCCTCCCATTCATTCCCACCCCGTCCAGAGCTATAAAGGGCCCTGTGGAGCGGCACGGCCAAGGCTGCGGAATAGTGGAGGAACAGAGCTACCTACAGGATCCCCAAAGAATCTACTCTCAGTGGGCGTTTTTTGTTTTTTTGTTTTGTTTTTTGTTCTTTTCTTCTCTTTCTCTTTTCTTTTCTATCTTTTTTCTTTTCTTCCTTCTTTCTTCCTTTTTTTTTCTTTTTAAAGTCTTAAAGAGCATAGCTGACATACGTGGCAACTACCAGCGACCAATTCTATAGCCATGAAAAGACAGAGTAATATGGTCCAGACCAAGATCAACCAGAAAACCCCAGAGAGGGAGCCTGAAGGGATGGAAATGCACAGTCTTCCTGAAAAAGAATTCAGAATAAAAGTCGTAACCATGCTGATGGACCTACAGAGAAATGTGCAAGAGCTTAGGGAAAAATTGAGGGAAGTGAGGAAAGATAATGCAAAAATCAGACAAGCGATTGATGGGCTTAACATCAGACTGGATGAGATGCAAGAGACTGTTAATGGAATAGAAATCAGAGAACAGGAATAGAGAGAAGCTGAGGCAGAGAGAGATAAAAGGATCTCAAGGAATGAAAGAATATTAAGACAACTGTGTGACCAATCCAAATGGAACAATATTCGCATTATAGGAGAACCAGAGGAAGAAGAGAAAGAAAAAGGGATAGAAAGTGTCTTTGAAGAAATAACTGCTGAAAACGTTCCCTCGCTGAGGAAGGAAATAGTCTCGCAGTCCACCGAAACACACAGATCTCCCAACACAAGGAACCCAAGGAAGACAACACACATAATAATTAAGATGGCAAAGATCAAAGATAAAGACAGAGTATTAAAGGCAGCTAGAGAGAGAAAAAAGATCACCTACAAAGGAAAACCCATCAGACTATCATCAGACTTATCAACAGAAACCGTACAGGCCAGAAGAGAATGGCATGATATATTTAATGTAATGAAACAGAAAGGCCTCAAACCAAGAATATTGTATCCAGCACGATTATCATTTAAATATGATGGAGGGATTAAACAATTTCCAGACAAGCGAAAGCTGAGAGACTCTGCCTCTCATAAACCACCACTACAGAATATCTTAAATGGTCTGCTCTAGAGGGAAGCACCCCTAAGGCTAAAAAGATGTCACCAGAGAAAATAAAATCATAGCAAAGAAAGTAGACCATCCAAATACTAACTAAAGGCAAATAATAAAACACCTAGTATATAAAGAGTGGAGGAGGAAGAATAAGAAGAGAGAGAAATAAAGAAACATCAGACGGTGTTTACAATAACTTAACAAGAAAGTTAAGTTAGATTGTTAGATAGTAAAGAAGCAACCCTTGAACCTTTGGTAACCATGAATCTAAAGCCAGCAATGGCAATAAGTACATATCTATCAATAATCACCCTAAATGTAAATGGACTGAATGCACCAATCAAAAGACACAGAGTAACAGAATGGATAAAAAAGCAAGACCCATCTATATGCTGCCTACAAGAAACTCACCTCAAATGCAAAGATATGCCCAGACTAAAAGTGAAGGGATGGAAAAAGATATTTCATGCAAAAAACAAAGAGAAAAAAGCAGGTGTTGCAGTACTTGTATCAGACAAAACAGACATCAAAACGAAGAAAGTAGCAAGAGATAAAGAAGGACATTATATAATGATAAAGGGGTCAGTCCAACAAGAAGATATAACCATTCTAAATATATATGCACCCAACACAGGGGCGCCATCATATGTGAAACAAATACTAACAGAATTAAAGGAGGAAATAGAGAGCAATGCATTCATTTTAGGAGACTTCAACACACCACTCACTCCAAAGGACAGATCAACCAGACAGAGAATAAGTAAAGACACAGAAGCACTGAACAACACACTAGAACAGATGGACCTAACAGACGTCTACAGAACTCTGCACCCAAAAGCAGCAGGATACATGTTCATCTCAAGTGCACATGGAATATTTTCCAGAATAGACCACATGCTAGGCCACAAAAAGAACCTCAGTAATTTCAAAAATACTGAAACCCTACCAACCAACTTCTCAGATCACAAAGCTATAAAACGAGAAATAAATTTTAGAAAGAAATCAAAAAGGCTCAGAAATTCATAGAGACTTAGCAACATTCTCCTAATTAATCAATGGGTTAACAACCAAATCAAAAGAGAAATCAAAGAATATATGGAGACTAATGAATACAGCAACACAAAGCCACAACTTCTGTGGGACGCAGCAAAGGCAGTTCTAAGAGGAAAGTATGTTGCAATCCAGGCCTATTTAAAGAAGGAAGAACATTCCCAAATGAATAATCTAAAGACACAATTACTGAAATTGGAAAAAGAACAAATGAGGCCCAAAGTCACCAGAAGGAGGGACATAATAAAGATTAGAGAAGAAATAAATAAAATTGAGAAGAATAAAACAATAGAAAAAATCAATGAAACCAAGAGCTGGTTCTTTGAAAAAATGAACAAAATAGATAAACCCCTAGCCAGACTCATTAAGAGAAAAAGAGAATCTACACACATAAACACAATCAGAAATGAGAAAGGAAAAATCACGATGGATCCCACAGAAATACAAAGAATAATAAGAGATTACTATGAGAATCTATATGCCAGCAAGCTGGAAAACCTAGAAGAAATGGACAACTTCTAAGAAAAATATAACCTTCCAAAACTGACCAAGCAAGAAACAGGAAAACTAAACAGACCAATCACCAGCAACGAAATTGAAGTGGTAATCAAAAAACTACGGAAAAAGAAAACCCCTGGACCAGATGGATTCACCTCTGAATTCTACCAGACATACAGAGAAGAAATAACACCCATTCTCCTTAAAGTTTTCTAAAAAAATAGAAGAGGAGGAAATACTTCCAAACTCATTCTATGAAGCAAGTATCACTCTAATACCAGAACCAGGCAAAGACCTCACCAAAAAAGAAAATTAGAAACCAATATCCCTGATGAACATTGATGCAAAAATACTCAACAAAATATTAGCAAACTGAATTCAAAAATACATCAAGAGGATCATACACCATGATCAAGTGGGATTCATCCCAGGGATGCAAGGATGGTACATTTGAAAATCCATCAACATTATCCCCCACATCAACTAAAAGAACAAAAACTACATGATCATCTACATAGATGCTGAAAAAGCATTTGACAAAATTCAGCATCCATTCCTGATTAAAACTCTCAACAACATGGGTATAGAGGGCAAGTACCTCAACATCATAAAGGCCATATATGACAAACCCACAGCTAACATCATACTTAACAGCGAGAAGCTGAAAGCTTTTCATCTAAGATCGGGAACAAGACAGGGATGCCCACTCTCTCCACTGTTATTCAACATAGTATGGGAGGTCCTAGCCACGGCAATCAGACAAAACAAAAACATACAAGGCATCCAGATTGGTAAAGAAGAAGTCAAATTGTCACTATTTGCAGATGACGTGATACTGTACATAAAAAACCCTAAAGACTCCACTCCAAAACTACTAGAACTAATATCTGAATTCAGCAAAGTTGCAGAATACAAAATTAACACAGAGAAATATTTTGCTTTCCTATACACTAATGATGACCAAACAGAAAGAGAAATCAGAAAAACAGTTCCGTTCACAATTGCATCACAAAGAGTAAAATACCTAGGAATAAACCTGACGAAGGAAGTTAAAGACCTGTACTCTGAAACCTACAAGACACTCCTAAGAGAAATTAAAGAGGACACTAACAAATGGAAATGCATCCCATGCTCTTGGCTAGGAAGAATAAATATTGTCAAAATGGCTATACTACCTGAAGCAATCTACAGATTCAATGAAATCCCTGTCAAACTACCGACAGCTTTCTTCAATGAACCTGAACAAATAATTCTAAAATTCATATAGAACCACAAAAGACCCCGAATAGCCAAAGCAATCCTGAGATGGAGGAATAAAACAGGGGGAATTATGCTACCTGACTTCAAGCTCTACTACAAAGCCACAGTAATCAAGACAATTTGGTATTGGCGCAAAAACAGACCCATAGACCAGTGGAACAGAATAGAAAATCCAAACATTAACCCAAACATATACAGTGAATTCATATTTGATAAAGGAGCCTTGGATATACAATGGGGAGAGGACAGCCTCTTCAGCAGCTGGTGTTGGAAAAACTGGACAGCTACATGTAAGAGAATGAAACTGGACTACTGTCTAGCCCCATACACAAAGGTAAACTCAAGGTGGATCAAAGACCTGAATGTAAGCCATGAAACCATAAAACTCTTAGAAAAAAACATAGGCAAAAATGTCTTGGACATAAACATGAGTGACTTCTTCATGAACATATCTCCCCGGGCAAGGGAAACAAAAGCAAAAATGAACAAGTGGGACCATATGAAGCTGAAAAGCTTCTGTACAGCAAAGGACACCATCAATAGAACAAAAAGACATCCTACAGTATGAAAGAATATATTCATAAATGACGTATCCGATAAGGGGTTGACATCCAAAATATATAAAGAAATCATGCACCTTAACAAACAAAAAGCAAATAATCCAATTAAGAAATGGCCAGAGGACATGAATAGACACTTCTCTAAAGAAGAAATTCAGATGGCCAACAGGCACATGAAAAGATGCTCCACATCGCTAATCATCAGAGAAATGCAGATGAAAACCACAATGAAATATCACCTCACACCAGTGAGGATGGCCAACATCCAAAACACAAACAACAACAAATGTTGGCGAGGATGTGGAGAAAAGGGAACCCTCCTACACTGCTTGTGGGAATGCAAATTATTTCAACCATTGTGGAAAGCAGTATGGAGTTTCCTCAAAAAACTCAAAATAGAAATACCATTTGACCCAGGAATTCCACTCCTAGGAATTTACCCTAAGACTGCAGCAACCCAGTTAGAAAAAGACAGATGCACCCCTATGTTTATCGCAGCACTATTTGCAATAGCCAAGAAATGGAAACAACCAAAGTGTCCATCAGTATATGAATGGATAAAGAAGATGTAGTACATATACACAATGGAATATTATTCAGCCATAAGAAAACAAATCCTACCATTTGCAACAACATGGATGGAGCTAGAGGGTATTATGCTCAGTGAAATAAGCCTGGTGGAGAAAGACAAGTATCAAATGATTTCACTCGTATGTGGAGTATAAGAACAAAGAAAAAAAACTGAAGGAACAAAACAGCAGCAGACTCACAGAACCCAGGAATGGACTAATTGTTACCAAAGGGTAAGGGACTGGGGAATATGGGTGGGAAGGGAGGGATAAGAGGGAAAAGGGGGCATTTGGTTAGCAGATGTAATGTTGGGGGGGGGGCATGGGGAGGGCTGTACAACTCAGAGAAGACATGTAGTGATTCTATAGCATCTCACTACACTAAAGGACAGTGACTGTAATGGGGTTGCTGGGAGGACCTGATGAAGGGGGTAGTTTAATAACCATAATATTGCACATGTAATTGTAGAATAATTATACCAAATAAATTATAAAAAAAATCACACATTATTTGATTTGGCTGAAAGATATTGTCTTCAAAGTAATCCTTCTGTTAAAAAAATAATATATTCTTAGTAAATGAAAAATACTGTTGTTGTTTTTTTTTGCTTACAGGACATTTTTGGTGCCTGAGATAGGACTGTACTTTCTATACCTAATGTGATTTCCAACAGTTCTAATTTGAATTCAGAATATCAATCATAATATATTTTAAAATAAGAGTGCATTGTTTGTCATTTTATTTTTAAGTGTTTTAAAGAAAGTGAAAGTAGACTGATGTTTTAAAGTACCTTCTACCAACACTCTTTGAAATTAAATCCCAAACCAAAGCTTCCCTTTCATAAGGCTTGCAAGCAAATATCTATGTACTTCTTAAGTATTTCAATATTGGAGGCTTGAGGTAATTCAACAAAAGTCCAAGTCTATCTGTAGAGCTTTAAAATGATATTATGCTTTGACTTTTTTAATAAAGAAAAACTGAACACATAATCAGCCACAAATATTTTCCTTCACAAATATATATTTATGTTCATTTTGCCTACCTAGGGAATAAAATATTTGTGTATATTCAAAGAATTTACTTACTTTTGGTGTTTAGTATGAAAGTTCCTTCTTTTTGTATCTATTCTGACATTTACTTGGAATTCAAGTCAAAGAGATAACTAAACTGTGTGCTGCTCTTGTGGGCCTGGTTGCTGTGTTACCCAAACAACAGCAATTAGTGATAGGGAGGGTGTAGGCCTGGAAAATATTGTAGAAAAAGAAGAATGAAGGGAGAAGGACACACACATACACAGCTTTTAAGCATGTGCCTGTTAACTGAAAAGGTAGTTTGACATATGACTAATCCAATGAAACTGAAAATTAACAAACATGAGAGATGCAGAAAAAATTTCTAGAATAACATTACATTAGAAATGTTTAAGGTGGATTCATGTCACCACCTGAATAAAAATACATACATACATATATACATTTATACATAACTTTGGGATTACAAGTTTGTACTCTGAAGTTACCCTCAAAAATTGCCATATCTAAGCTACAAAGCTTTTGTTTATCAACATATTGGATTTAGTCTAAGGCTCCTAACCTCTCTCTAGTATTGATTTCAGCAACCTTCAAAAATCACTGTAGCTTGCTCTAATTTGCATTTTGCTGGGTAGCATCAGCAGAATTGACAATATTTGCTAAAGCTTGTGTAATTTTCCCAATAAAAACTTTACAGAAAACCTGTTCAGTTCAGTATCCATTTTTATTCATATAACTATGCTCCTCTAATTCTGTTGGGTCAACTCCCTGAATTAACAATCTGCCTTGTTTCTTTGAATTCCCTACAAAACATTCAATAGACATCTATAAATGTGGGTGATAGTGCCTTTAGAAGTGGACATTTGCTATTTGCCATGTGTTAGCATTCACATCCCTATACATGCTTTAAGAACTCTTTCTACCTTGATGGCACATATTTATATGAAAAAGTCTCACTCTTTCACACCAAATCTCTAGAATTTGAAAACTAATTGTTTCCTTATTGATTTAACCTTTTTCCAATTTATTTAATGCATGTAAGTCCCTTCACCTATTCCAATCATAAATAAAATGAGCATGGGAGACAAAGCAGCTCAAATGGGAAAGGCTACAACTGGAAATCTGGATGGCTACTCTTCATGAACTAGGTTCAGGTATTGAATCTCTGAACCAAAAAGAAAAAGTAACAAAAATCCTGACCTCTTTATCCATGACACTGGGGAATACAGTATACTTCCCTGGGTAGCTTTCATTGCATAATAAACTTCAGTACTATGCAAGAGTGGGCAGTAATTTTTCAGTCTTGTATGTGTTACCTTATGTGGCTCTACTTCAAACTTTTTGTTGAGTTTGGGTTGGCTACACAGATCTCATTTTAGGGCAAGCCTGGAGGGAAGCATTTCCTAGGGCTTACTTTTCTTATGGTGAAGGTTAAAAATCTCAGAGGGATGAGTAAAAGGACAAGTTACCAATAACATGCAGATTTGGAACGGCACTCCATCACTTCCACCTATGATGTTGGACAAAGCCAGCCACATAGTCAAAGCCAACACTAATGGAGTATGAAAGGGGGGAACCGGGTGAATATATACTGAAAAATAAGTCAATCTATTACAGCAATCATTAGGATATACACACACAGATATAGACTCAAACATATATATTTATATACACACACACACTTGTTTATATATAATACATATAGAGAGAGACTCAAACTTATTTAATATCTAAAATTCTAAATGCAAGAAGTTCAAGGTCTATAAGCTACTAGATTGTTGAAGCCTTATGTAGAAGAAAATATACTGAAACATCCAATACAAATGCCAATGTTGACAGTTGTAGATTTTACTATGTATTTTCCTTTCAGACCAGTAGATTTTCTGCATGTAAATAAAGTCAACTACTGAGATTTTTTCATTGACATTCCTCAAAAGTTTCAACAAAAAACATAACCTTTCATAGATGCTATTCTGTTGAAACTCTTCTTATATCCTGTATGGATAAGAGGGTTTTAAATAAGACAGCCAGAAATCAATCAATTACCACATTGGATGCTGTGAAGAAAAATACACTAGGAATTTGAATTCCTCATTAGTACCCAACTATTCTAGGATCTTTAATTCAAAACTTTGATTTATAGACTCAACTTTCATTTATGCTAAGCAAGCCTGCCTATTTGCATAAACCCCAAGAGCTCTCTTTCACAGGTTTCCACCAGGGAGAGAGTTCACATATATATTTAAAAGTCAGTGCACTACTCTAGACTACAATAAACTGTCATTTTTATGTCCTCTTTAATCTCTCAACTTTATATACATTTTGAAAGTAGGATGACCATAAATCCCAAATGGACCATGACAATAATGAACAAATTCTTTCCAAAATGCTTTAAAAAGCTATTTGTTAAAAATCAACTTGTTAATAACATTTTCTCCTTCATTCTGTTTTGTATTAATTTGTCTATGTATTTTTCATTTTTTTAATACTAGAAAAGAGAACCTGAGAAACCAGTCGCAGTTCTGCAAATCATAACTATATTGTGAACACATTCCAAGCTTTTCTCAACATCCCTTCATTACTATTTCATAACAGAAACCTTGATTACCCTATGAAAAAGAAAGCCAAATAAAATGAAATAGATTTTGACATAAAACTAAGTATTTAGATATATCCAAGTTTTCTATCCAAAGCAGTAACTCACAAGAAGTTTTGCTACAATTGTGTTAGTCTCTTTATTTTATGGTTAAGATTTATGTGTCTGTTATTCATAGGAACTTCTCTTTCTCTTGTGTTCTCTTTAAGCAATTCTCATATTTAAAAACATACTCAAAACACATGGGACATGACTTTTAGTTCTTACTTTAAATGTCCTATTAATCTTAAGGTGAAAGTAATTTTAAAGTATATAATTCTTTATTCAGTATAGGTTAATGGCTTTCTCAGACAGGTGACAGTATCAAGTTTATTGTCTGGTATGCCTTCTGTTAGTTTTTTAAGGTTCATATATTTTTTTCTTTTCTTAAATAGTAGCAACAATTTAAATTTTTGAAACAGATTCTCTTATTTAATTACACATTTACTGCATGTCTACTAAATCAGCAGCACTACTCTAAGCACCAAGCCGAGGGAAGTTAAGACAAGTCTCTGCCCTCCATGAAGCTCCCCAAGATGCCTACTGTGAAGATAAGCAACTAAAATTTCAAGGTAGTGTAATAATTGTTTAGAAGAAGACAGATTACAAATGCCACTGAGAATATGAGGGACAATTAACAAGACTGGAGGTCAACAAGGAGGTTTTACTGGAAGAAGTAATGACAGTATGAAAGGAAGAGAGAACAAAATGATATTGTGCCTAGATATTCCTCTGGAATTTTATTTCCCACCTCCTTCTATGTAGTCCCTCAATTATTTCATAGTCCCAAGACTTTCTTCCTTCCTCCTCCCCACAGGCCACAAAAATAAAAATGGGTTACCAATTATGGTAACAAAGAAATATGTATTTTCTCAGTGAGATTTACATTTGATAGACCAGATAAGGTTAGAAATATAAGAGAGAGAGACATTGAAAGAAGCAGAGAGACAGAGACAGATGGGGAGAGGCAGAGACAGATGGACAGAGACAGAGCAATAGACAGTGGCAAAGTGACAGAGAGAGAGAGAGAGACACACACACACAGAGAGACATACTCAATGGCACAGACACGCAGAGATTGAGAGATATACATGGGTGTATGCACACACACACCTATGTGCACACACATAGAAACAGAAACCATGAAAGCAAAGAAGAAGGGAATTAAAGAAAACATGAAACGTTTGGAGAAGTAGGGCCTATTGTTCAGAATACCTGGAAACTAAGTGGAAACTGACTCTGAAGTTGGCCTTTATCCCAGTTTTCTTCTTAGGAGATACTTCCAATGGTGGGAATCAGCCTGGGGCCCATCAGTCATGTAGATGTCAGAGGCACTGATGGCCACTCGAGATCCTGCTCAGCCTCAGGTCAGTCAACATGCAGATTTCCTACTATTAATTTAGTCCTTGAGTTTGTGCAAGTCACAGACATGAAAAAGCACTTTTCCATAAGGACCTAGTGTGGAATAATATTCTAAGCAGAAGAAAAATAGTACAAACTCAGAAGCATGAGAAAACGTTTAATGAGATTTGGTTACTGGAATATAGAGTAGAAAGTAAGCACCTTCAGTAGTAAGGTTGGGGTTTCTGTGTAACAACGTGTAGCTAAAGTCACATGATTAGACTTGAAATTTAGGAAATAACACTTACGGTCAGCAAATTTATACCACTAGAATATTTCTGAGATGAATTTATAAAAGACTGAATCACCACAAAGACATTGGGTACATACAACTATATCAATTCAAAGTATTTGGGCAGCAACAGCTGAGGAGTTAGGAGTGCAAGAGGTTGATTTGGGATAACACCTGTGAATGATTAAGGGCAGAAAGCAGGAATCCTCAGTGAAACACTTCATAGAGCAAGACTGCTCTGGCACCTCAAGCTGTGATGCAGATCTAATGAAGTGTCTGCCCCAAAACACGGAGCTCTAGAATGAAGATCATCTGTTACAGGAGTCCTTTGCTACAAAGAAATGGCCATGGCTCCGTACTCCTTCTGTGCACGCTCGCTGGCTGGGCTTCCCCATGAAGAACCCAGCCTTATAGACAGCTGCAGCAGATTCTCAAGGTGGAGTGGCTGGAGGCATGCTCTTTAGTGAAGGGAGAATTGACAGTGTGCTTTCAGGGCTGCACAGGTCAGCCTCTGTACACAGACCCAGTTCTCCAAGTATATTTGGGGAGGAGCTCCGGTCGGCTTCTAGTGGGCCTCATTTCCTAAGGGGAAACTTAGAAAATGGAGAACCAAGAAAATACAAACCCAGAGTAGATGTCTGTTTTTTTAAAAACAAATGTCAAGGCCTTCTAAAACAACAAAGTAGCTGTAGGTTCTTTGAGGAATGGTGCTACATTAAGGGTTCATCATGTTTCTGTTGCTGGCATGTTGGGCATTCAGAGGAGGCAATAACTAGATAAGCCTTCGCCAATAGGAATCCATTATTTACTGGGTCTGTGTGCAGCCTCTAGTCTCCAACTTCACAGACCCTCTATCTGTGGGCCCATGAATGCCTTGAGAATGAGAAGTGTCTCCATTCCTCTTCTTTAATTGAAATTACATGCACACATACACACACTTGCTAAATCAAAGGCCACATACCATGTACTTAGTGTTAAACTGCCCTAATAAAGATACCATATCTAACATGGCAGTTGAAGATGGGGCTACAACATGGTTGAGTTTGCAGTTGTCTACAGGCATTCTCCAGAATTCACTGCTTACTGCAGGGGTTAGACTGGTGAATTAACTTAAGATGTATAAAGGACTATTATTCCACATCATTGAGATAATTAAGGGTGACGTTAAAGGTCTTTATTCCCCTGCCATTCTCCAAGGATGTTATATTGTCTTTTATTTACTACCTTAGACAAGGATTGTTCAGAAGCTCAAATTGGTCTTTCCCATGATAATAGCTCTTACTCCAGAGGCAAAGCACCTAACCTGAAGTTGTTCCGACTGCCAACTATGTCTGTTTCAATTGGGAAGTGACCAACAAGGGGGTCTACGGGTGCTGTGGACCCACTAAGGCTGGACTTTAGCCAGGCCTTAATATTTTGCATTACTCTCCTATGCCACCATTATAACAAGGGACTATGGTGATGTGTTAAGTATCTGGATATTGTTGTTATCTCAGACTCTTGTTACCAGTAGTTATGATGTCTCCTATTCCCATTTTCCAGCCTACAGTACACAGGAGCAAATGGATTTTAGGTCTATACAGGAAAGACTGGGTAATCATTATGCATGTAATAGTTCTGTGGTTGAGAGTCCTTCCTCTTGGGGACCAGTCACTATTTCATTCAACAGTTTAAAGTTGGAAAACTGTTTCATTCCCAGTAATTGGTTGAGGGACCTTGCAGTTTTATTGAGATAACCACCCTTGGACTCCCACTCATCCATTTTCCTTCTTTTTGATAATTTATATTATGCAGTACCCTCACTGGCTACCCATTTACTTGTCCTTAGGGAGGGCATAATCTAATATTCATTTAAATAATTCTATGTGGGTCCAGCTACCTTAGCTGTGACTCTGACCTTGCTGGCATTATGATAATTATGACCACCTCTCTAGCATTTTAGCATGATCATTTGATGTCTGTTTCTCTGAGGACCATCCCACCCAGACAAACCAAGCTGTGTGACAGCTTCTCCTGCCATTAGCCCTGGCTATAGAGAAGAGCTTCCTAGTGAGATTAAAGCCCCACTCACCAGCTCATTCTTAATGTCTTTGGTGAACAGAAAGGTTCTTCTGGCCTCATGTAATATTTCCATTCATTATGCCCAATTTCCTGTGTCTTTTAATCCCTTCCACCACCTGACATGAAAATTCAAATATTTTCACATCGCTCAAGCAAGCCTACGTTTTATCTTGGTTTCTAGATGTCATTCAAACAGCTAGTTGGCAAGTTTCCTTGTGTTCCTTACCAAGGTATTATATATTGTATCTTAAGAATACCCTCAAATCCAAACCCTTTCTTTTACAGGCTTACATTTCAGTCCCCTTGATTATCAAACATCCTCTTAATTTAGTCACCCTGGTACTCTCCTAACTCCTGATGAAATACACTGGCTAACTTTTGCAGATCCTTTGGGGCATTAACTCTTTCCTCCTTAGCATATCCCTAGCTAGATTATTCTTATTCTATAATTGACAGTAGCCAAAGAGCTGGGAAAAGATCTTAAGGGGCCAGATCTTATTACAAGACGATGCCTCTTTAGTGGCTTTCTACTCAAGAAAAGACACAGTACATATTAGGGAAGGGTGGACCACATCTGTAAACTTAGGGTTTAAGATAGTCTGCTGAGACAAAATATTGGGCATCATACATCCAGATGCCCTAGGCTGTGTGTTAGAATGCCTGAGCTTTTGAACCAGGATCCTAAATTTAGGGTAATAGCATTTCATCAGCAATACATTCAATGGGTCTTTCAAGCTCAGGGACTATTAAATTCTGAGTTTAGTCTTCAAATTTTCCTGCTCCCCCACAGCAGCAGACAAGGCCTGCCCTCAATCTTTGCACTTAGTTTTCAGTTTTTATTAACAGTTCTGCTTTTCATTTTCAGTAGGATATCAATGTAACTTAACATCAGCCAGCTAATTCCACTACCCTTTCGTGCATTGTGCCCTCCTTGCCTCATCCTTTCCCAACTCATAAATTATTTTACTGAGCAAGACAGTTCCTTCTACTGGAACATTTTCCCAAGTATCTGAAGATTTAGATATTAATTACATGTTAGAAAGTCCATTTCTTGATTTCATCATTGTCGTAAGTTTTCCAATCATTGAAAAATTCACCAAATTATGAATATGAAAAAACAAGTTAGTCACTCAAAGACTATCCCTAACATCGACTATGTAAAATGAAATAACTCTCCCCCAAATTATCTATTTTACATGAATGTAGAGGCCAAAACATGAACTAAGAAATTTATAATGAATTCCTGTCCATTATGAGAGTTTTAATTCAGAATTCAAAAATAGAAAACAAAGTAATTGTTCATTTATATTACATAAAGCATAACCTATGTGTGACTGAAGACTGAAAGATATGTAGAGAAATACTATGCTTCTTAAATACACAAATGCAAAGGCCTGTATATTTAAATGCTCCCAATGATTGTCTTCTCTTTACAGAAATAGCCTTGAATGCTTAATATATTAATGACAAAAGTATGTTTATCTAATAGGATGAATATATTAAGTTCTATTTGATAATTTAATGGTCTTACATATATTTTAATGCATTCTTCTAAACTATTACAGGAGGAAAGTGTGTTATTTTTGTAAATGTATGTAGATTTTTTGGTATCCTTTTGGTAAGTGCCAGAGGAGAAGGAAGAGGAGGAGGAGAAAGAAAATAAAAGAAAAATTAAAAGACAAGGGAGGAAACTATCAGGCTAGAATAAACTTATCTCTAATATAAGACTTTCTGCATAAGTAGAATGTGAAGATGATATTAATGAAATTGATTACCTAAACTAAAGAAAATAAAGTTGATTGGAAAAAATTGGAAATAGAAGTTTAAGGTATTTATGGGTAAAAATATTTATATTCCTGCATTAGAAAGAAAATATTTTTTTCAAATTAGTCAGCAAAAGTGAAATTGAAGATGAAATTTTGAGGACAGTACTTGAAATTAGCTCATAAATATCTAATACCTCAACACTTCCCCCACCAGTCAGAAATAATTTCTGCAACAGATGGGTTTATGTACACACATGTGAGTACACACACATACACATCAAGTTCTCACAAGCTAATATCAAAAGCACAGATGCTCTGTTTCTAACAATCACATTTTAAAAAAATTGCTAAGGTAATTGTCATATTTAATGTATATAAAATCAGTATATGTATAAATTAATTTTAATTTTATATTTAATTTTGAACAGTGTTTTATTTTTAGTAATTATCAACAACTATTAGAATATTAATTTTGGACTACATCATATCTTGTATGTTTTTTATGGTTCAGTGTATATACATACATTTTAAATATATACATACACTGATTTTATCTTCTGGATTCTAAATACTTTTGAACTATAAACACTTACAAATTAAATTGTTTATTATGTTGTAATGTCTGACCTCTTAGGAATTCTGAAAACTTAAAATTAATATGGAAATACATTTGGTTCTCTTTTTTAGTCACTCCAAGGAGACAAATAGTAGGAAAAGTCTCCCTGCCTCAGTGATATCATAGACTAATTGAAGTAAGAAACACATAAAACACCAATTATAATTCAAAGATATTAGTGCTTTATAAATGTTTAATGTTTCTTATATAGTATAGAATAACATGAAAGACAAAGGGGAAAGTGAATTATGAAATATTTGATTAGAGATTGACTAAAGGGACTTTTCTTAGGGCCTAAGTTATATAAGTAAAAATTGTGAAACAAGAGATTGATATTTTGGGATAAAAGGAAGCTTGCCAATCTAGATAAGGTCAAAGTAAAGGTGGTTTAAGATGAGGGCATTAGGGATCTGGGATAACAGGAAGTCATGCCAATAAATGAGATGCTCCAATTTAAAGACTCAGCAGTGGAGCAAGTCCTAGAGACTTCAGTCTGGAAAATCATCCTGAGTTTAGACAGCTGAGTGTAGTCGGTCAGGGTAATGAGAATGTGAAGATACATCTGTCTGTTTTTCTGTCTGCAAGTGTACAAGTGTGTTGAGTAGGAGTGTGTTTTCTAAAAGCAGAGACCAATTCAAGCTCATTCTGAATTCTGATCAAATATTTTTAACAAATAGTCTACAGTTACACACTGATTGGGACTATCTGAAGCTTAATGAGCATTCCATTTCAACAACTTAAGCAAATATTAAATCTGGGTTTGCCTTTGATCTCTATTTAGCATTGTAACATCACCAACTGATTCACAGTTCAAAGACTATACACATATTATATACTATATATATATATAAACTATATATAAACATATTATATATAAATATACTACATATATATAAACAATTATTTATTAAGAATTGACTTCCTACTATATGAACTGAGTACTCTTCTAGGTATTTGTTTAAAAAGCAACACACAATGTGGTAAATATTCAGAGGACAAGAAGCCTCCTATTAATCTTCCTACTCTCAATAATATATTCACTTCTAAGTCTTATGAAACATACTGCACATAACTCCAAAGATATTTATTAATTCCTTACTACTTATAAACCTTACTTAAGAGATCAGGTAATCAATAAGGCTATGCTTTGGGGTATACACAATGCCCAAAACTTTACTACCTAGAAATTAGAAAAATGAAGAAATGTGCTTCTCTTAAAGGTGCTAATATCAGTTATCATTTTTCTTGATAAAAATATTCTGGATGTTAACTTTTATTAGATTTCGTTAAGCTCTTAAAATTTTTCTCTTTGGGGAATGACATTACAATTTCTATCTAAAATTCTTGTCTTGCTATGTTCCAGAATCACATCTCAAAATAACTACTAAATATTTTCCCATCTATGCAAACACAATTATGTCCAAAACATTAAAAAAAATATTTTCCTCAATTTATCTGTCTTTTAAAAACAGAATTATCCTTGAAGCAAATATTTCACTGCTTGTAATTATCTAGTCAGAGACCCATCATTTTCCTTCAAATATACGATATTCCTTTTCCAAAATTCTGCCCATTTCTCATGTCATCATCCTACCTCATACCCTTAACACTCATATTACATTATTAAAATAGTTTTCTATGTAACCTTCTACACTAAAGTTGCCATTCATCCTGTAAGATAAATCCCAGAGCCTATAGATTTGAAGATAGCAGTGGTGTCCTGGGTCTGAGTAACCTAAAGTTTCGGGTATAACATTTGAAGCTGATGGTTTGATTCTGGGTAGTTCCCAAAGTGTGTTTCCTGCACCAGAAACAGAATCAGCTGAGACTTAGAGATGCAAATTCTCAGGCACCACCCCAGACCTAGTAAGCCAGGAAACACTCTCAGAGTGGGACCCTGCAGTCTGTGCTTCAGCAAGCTCTCCAGGTGATTCCAGTGGACACTGAAATTTGAGAATCATTGATTTAGGACACTATTTCAGGCTGCCTTCGACACTCAATCTTACCCGAATTGTGTGTATATGTGTGTTCCTGTGTCTGCATAATGTCAGCAACTTTAACTTATCTTGGCATAGGTAAAGTAACAGTAGACACAGACATGCAATGAAAACCATCAAAAGGGCATGTACTTCACCCCAAAGGACTTTTTTCAGTTTGTTCTCCAGTATGTGATAAGCCTACAAATCATCACCTCGGTTCTCACCCCTCTTGCCTTAAAACTCAGATGCTGCTTATCTAATCCTGTGCAAATTTGGTGATTTCACATTACATTTTGTATCTTTTCTCTGCTATGACAAGGGTGCTGATGCTATAACCAATCCCCTGGTTTCTATACTATCTATAGCATGCCCAGGCATTAATGATCTAAAAAGGGAGTTAGAGTCGTTTAATATATTTGTATATTGTCTCCCCTTAGAGACTAGAAAATCTATGTGGGCAGTGATTATGCTTCATGCACTGTATTCTACTCATTAACCAGCACAGTGAAGGTGAGTCATACCTGTATGTTCACTGTGTGGACAACTTTGGTTGTATCGTCACTTTGACTTGACAAACTGTTTTGTTTAAATTGTGCTTCATTTTGTAGTGAAAATAAGTCATAAAACTAAGTGACTATAGAAAAATGAACTATGTAATTGGACATCACAATGGGTTCTTCCATTGACTATTTTCTGATCTTCCATTAGATCAGTAACCCACTGTTTATAAATCTGCAGGCTGTTTGTCTTGCCAATGGGTTTCAGCCCCCAACAAGTTTGTTATGGATTCAATGCGACCAAAGAAATTGACAGCAGAATGTTCTTTGGGGTGAAAGGGTTTATTACCCGGCTTGTTCTCCCAGTGGTAGGCGAGCACTAGCGTCTCTGCCTCCGCCCAGAGCACTGGGCGGAGCTCTCTATATAGCACAGTAATAGCTTATTGCCTAAAGGTGTGGAAGCCATAGCCTAGCAACTTCCCCACACTGTTATAAACTCTTAAATGCCACCTCTGTGACTCAGACCTTATTACAAAATTCAACAAAATAGTCCTATGGCACTGTAATAAGTGAAATATGGCCACAGATTGTATGCAGATCCTTTCATCAAAAGCGCAGCGTGATCACCCACCCTTTGAATCTTGGCAGCCCTTATAACCTGCTTTGAAAAATAAATGGTAATAGAAATAACACTGTGTGAATTCTGGAGCTCATCCCCTGTCAGATTTTGCAGTTCCCGCCTTCATCCTCTTGCACTGTTCTGACCATTGTATAAAGAAGTCCATTCTTACCTGCAGTAAGTTGGGAGGCCCTGTAGAGAAGTGAAGTGCTGAGGCGCCTAAGCTGACAGCCAGCCACACTCAGCCTCCACCTGAGTGAGTGAAGCCTTGCTTGACCTCCCAGGCCAGCTGATCCTCTAGCTGAAGGCAGTCACATGAGTGAGCCCAGGTGCAACCAACAGAAGGAACGGCTGAACAACAGAATTGGGAGAAGAAAATAAATTAGGCTTAATCCAAAGTGTTTGGGATAGTTGGTGATCTATCAACACTAATCTAAAATTTAGAAATACTAATTAATATACTGGACTGTTTTGTTGTAATTTTATATAACTTATTTTTAGTTTCTATGCCAGTAATTGTTGACATTTTAAAGGGAGTCCACTGAATTTTCTTCCATTGGAGCGTACTTAAAAATAATTAAAGGACAAACACTGGGAAATTTGTAATTAATGATCTAGGAAAATTTGGTGTCATTGCCGACTGTGTACTTCCAAGGAAAGATTCTATCATTCTAACTACTATTCTCCTGTTTTCTTCTCTGAGAAGGTCATAGTTAATGGGCTTCTCACTGTGTATCTGAAGTATGATGACATTAAAGAGAAATCACTTTTCAAGCATATTCAGCAATGTAAAATCTACTTCCAAATAACAAACTGAAATTTCTGGGGGTATACTGAGTTTATGTTATTTGTTTTTCTCCTTCAAGATTACAGTTTGATGACCCTATTAAAATCTGTTAAAATGTAAATACAGACATCATAATATTCACATTATTGATAATATTATTATGTTTCAATAATTTCTACTATTTATTTGTAATCCAAATTTTGTAAGATACTTATATTTGCATGTAATAGCTCAGACAATAAGTATGGAGGTAGAAACTGTCATACCTCAAGCATGTTATTTAGAAACAGAACAGCATCCTCTCTGTCTTGCCAATGGGTTTCAGTCCCAGGCAAATTCGCTATGGATTCAATGAGACCAAAGAAATTGACAGCAGAACGTTCTTTGGGGTGAAAGGGTTTATTACCCGGCTTGTGCTCCCAGCAGTAGGTCGAGCACCAACGTCTCTGCCTCCACCCAGAGCACAGGGCCAAGCTCTCTGTATAGCACAATAATAGCTTATTGTCTAAAGGTGTGCAAGTGGTAGCCTAGCAACAGGCCAGTTACATCATCAGGTGGTTTAAGTTCAGTGAGAATCCTGGCCATAGGAACCCCAACTTCCCCACACTCCACCCCTCCAGGATTCTCGCCTTACAATCTACATGCTTTCCATCTTCCGCAATGGTCCCTGTGCGAGAAAGCTGGAGCACAGTAACCAGATTCCATACAGCAACGGAGGATAACAACAACTGAGAGATAATAAAAAATTAAGATACAGGTAACAAAAATTATAATAATCCTCAAGCCAGAGGAGGTTTTAATAACAAAGACTTTAGGGGCGATAAGACACATTTTTTAATGCCACCAACATAGGCAAATCTTGTCCATCAGGTAGGATGCATGCAAGAGAGTGGTCTTGTGATAGGACTGTAGCAGGAAGGGGGTCCCTTCCAGGTCTAGTATACCATACTTTTACTCCTCTCCACGTGGGAGTTACCAAAGGGTCTATATATAGTGCTACAGGAGGTGCATGCACTGGCCATAATGATAAAACAAAACTCCCCAGTAAGATGCTTCTACCTTCTGGCCATTCAGGATATACTACTATGACCTTTGGGGGCCACTTTGCTATTATTCCAGGACTACACAGGAGGCCAGCATACCGATATCCTTCTGACTCAGGTAGAGGCCCAATATAGTCTATCTGCCACCTGAAGAGGGGTATAGGCCCCTTAGCCATTGTCCCATGTTGCTGTGGAACTCGGTGTAAGTCCCTTTTGGAGCACATGATACACTCCTCTTGGGCTTTACTAACTTCTTCGAAGGTCAAAGGCAAGCCCCACTAACAGGCTACAGCCTACATTGTCTTTTGCCCTGCATGCAACAAATGCTGATTTAGCCATTGGGGTACATCAGAGGCAGGCTTTCCTTCTAACCAACGTATCTGGGCCAATTTATCTGCTTCATCATTTCCTGGGGATGCCAGGGGCAAATGACCTGTCACATGGTATATTGTAATCATTTTAGTCTGACCACAGGCCCATAAGTCTTGCCACAATTCTTGCCCCCAAGGGGGTCGGTGACCAACCAGCCAGTTGGCATGGTACCAGGTTGGTAGCCACAGGTTCAAGCCCCGATAGACAGCCCAGCTATCAGTGCAGACAACTATAGGGGAGGGTTCCTGGCTGATCACAAGCCACAGGGCCCTCAACTCTGCCCATTGGCTGCTCTTCCCCTCACCATCTTCCATCCATATTGTCTCAGTCTTAGGATGGAAAGCTATGGCTCTCCATTTTGGGGGCTGCCCATGGCTGGAGCCATCTGTGTACCATGCATCTTCCAGTATAGGGGCTCTTCCCTCCCAATAGGGACTCTCTGCTACTAATGGTTCAAAAGCAAGTTCTGCCTGCTTTTCTCTAGTATATGTCACCAGCCCCAACATGCATTGGAGTTCTTCACTCATGGGGCTACTAAAAAGGGCACTACGCTGATGTAGGTAAGCACCCCACTTGGCTAGTGTGGGTATTTGTGCCACGCCAACTCCTTGGGTTTGAGTCCAGTCTTGTACTCACCCTAAAATGGGATAGGTGGTTATTACCTTTATAGGGGCCATTCCATTGATGGGTTCTGGAGCCAGCAAGGCATGATACATGGCAGCCAGCTGTTTTTCTATCAAAGTGTATCGTACCTCTGCCCCTTTCCAGAGTTTGACCAGAATCGAATGGGTTGGCGAGTTCATTCAAGCCGGTGCCAGAGACCCCAGCCATAACCGTCTTCAGTGACATAAGCATCCAGCTCACAGGTCCTTGATGGGTCTACACACTCAAGGCCTGAATGGCTTTGACTGCCCGTTTTGCTGTAGTAAAGGCAGATGCACATGTCTCATGTCTCATGTCTCATCCCAGTCCCATCTGACACCCTTTCGTACCAACTGGTATAAGGGTTTCAGAATACGTGCAAAGTGTGGGATAAACACTCTCCAGTAGCCTAGAAGACCCAGAAACTCCTGTAGCAATGCTACAGTTATGGGGGTAGGAAAGGCCTGGACTTTATAACTGCTTCTGGTATCACTTTGGTCTTACCCGACCAGACAACCCCAAAGAATTTGACAGACAAACCAGGTCCCTGAACCTTGGTGCTGTTCACAGCCCATCCTTTCTCCTGTAATGTTGCAGCAGTCTAGGTGCTGCACCTTCTAGACCGGAAACAGAATCGGATGTGAGCATGACATCATCAATATAATGGTACAGCCATACCGTTGGTGGTTTCTCCCATGTAGCCAAGTCCTGGGCTACAAGGCCATGACAGATGGTGGGGCTGTGGAGGTATCCCTGTGGGAGGACGGTGAAAGTCCATTGCCATCCCTCCCATGTGAAGGCAAACTGTTCCTGACTTTCCTGCTCAGTGTTAACGGAAAAGAAGGCATTAGCAAGATCTACCACATAATGATATGTTCCTAGTTCATGGTTGAGAGTATCCATCAAGCCTGCAATAGAGGGGACAGCAGCATGCATAGGGGGTATGACCTTATTCAGTTCTCTGTAATCCACAGTCATACGCCAGGAGCCATCTGGCTTTTTTACTGGCCACACTGGGGAACTGAACGGACTACAGGTGGGCTTTATAATACCCACCTTTTCCAGCTCCTGGAGAGTTTCTCCAATCTCTTTATGCCCCCAGGCAGTTTGTGCTGTCCTCTGAGGCACAGGCAAAACTATGGGCGGGTGCCTAGCATGTCCCCTCAGAACTGCTTTCACCACACGTATTCTCAGTCTGAACTCACCTGCAGTGGTCCGCAACCATAGACCCTGCAGGATATCAATCCCCCAAATATACTCAGGGATAGGAGATATATACACGGTATACTCTTTTGGGGGTAGATGCCCTATTCCCAAAGGGATTTGGGCTTTTTTCACTCTGATAGCCTTCCCCCGTATCCATCTATGATAGCGGGTTTCCAGGGAACTGCTCAGGGTTACCATGAATCAGTCAACATTCAGCCCCAGTGTCCACCAGAGCCAGGACACGTTGTATGTTCACTGGGGACCAATGGATAGCTATTTCAACATGTGCTCTCCAGTCCTCCCTGGTCCCTCAGGGCAGATACCTTGACTTTCCCTCAGTCAAACCATGTTCCCCAATCACCTTCCTGTGTGGGCTCACATGAGGTTGCCTCACTTTCCAGCAGGAAGTCTTGCAAACACACAGGCCAGACTCATGGCTCTGTCTCTGACCTCTGCCTCATCGGTCTTAATGGCTGGAACTGCTGCTCTGGTTTCAGCTGTTTCCATAGCTCTCGTAAGATCCTATTTGACTTCCCATCTAATTTCCTTCCATCTGCTCCTGCCCGTATTAAATCAACCCACATCTGGGTCCTCGTAACCTTCATGGGGCCCTATAAATTCTTCTTGTGAGCAACAGGTCTTATCTCTTTCCAAACTCTCATTGCTTCAGCCTCTCCTAAGTCTGCTACTGTATGTGTCACCTCGCTTATGGGATGCCCTAAGTGAGGGGAAAGAATGGCCACTACAGACCCAAAGAGGGATGTTGGAGCCATTTGAAGTACAATATTTCTCATCCCAGTAGTGAATATCTCTTCATCTGGGCTATAATTCTCTGAACTATAGATGGCATTTCTCATGCCTAGCTCTCATAGCACCTATTGGAGTTCAGCATATGTCTGCCATCTAACAGGAGAGGATGGTAGATCACCCGGATTGGGCCACACAGCACGAAGTGCAGCCATGAGCCAATAGAGGAGGGTGGGACTCCCTGGGGTCTGATGTGCATTTTGTAATCACTGCCTCAAGTCAGGCTGCACTGTCAGGGAAGACAGCTTTCTGTCTCTGACCCTGACAGAACAATTCCATCTACCCCTAAGTCCCACAGACTCTGAGGACTTCTGCCTAAACTGGGAACCAAAATCCACCAGCTCAGCCCGAGTATAGGGGCAAAGCATAGAGTGCTCCACGACCTGGGGAGGGGGCTGCTCCTCTCCTTGGGGAACCTTCAGCTGCTGGGTCTTTATTTTCTTTACAACCATGGGGCCTGCTTTCAATACAGGAGGCACCAGTGCCTCCAGCACCACCCCTTCATCCTTCCCCAGCTCCTCCATTTCTGGGGCTGATGGCACCTTTCTCTCCCCTCCCCCTGAGTGCCTCCTCTGCTACAACCTTTACCTTTTCTACTGTACCTCGCAGCAATGCTACCTCAGTCTTCAGAACGTCTCCTACCTTCAGCTCAATGCTTCGCAGCTGACATTCTCATACCACCTCCGCCTGTGCTTCCCTCAGGAGTTCGTCTTTTTCCTTGATGGCCTCTTCCTCCTTCAGAACACCTGGCAGCACTGCCGTTTCATCTCCTATGGCACCTTTCTGCCGGTGCTCCTGTATCAATGCCATCTCTTCCTTCAGGGAATCCACAAAAGCGTGCAGCTCGCGTTCTAGTGCTGCCTCTTGCATCAATGCCATTTTCCTCCTCAGGGAATCCACAGATGTTTGTGGCTTGAGTTCTCGTGCCACCATTTCCTCTGTAGAATTTTTTAATACTGTGAGAAGCAGCCAACCCACAGTCCCGGCTGCCTCACAGGCACTCTTCTTCTCAAAGGATCTATTTACTATACCAAGGGCCTCCCCTACTGCCTCAGGTGTCACCTCCACTTGCCTCCAGTCCTGGGGTGGGGCCCAGTCCTCTAGGAGGCAAGCCACCTCAGACCACATACCCATTGAGGGACGATCCATTGTTTCCCCATTCACAGGGGCAGCCCGCTGAAGCACCCCTCCCATAAGGGCAGCTTATCTTTTTCCTTGGTCAACAATGAACCCTGCAGTCTTTTGCCAATTGTCTTGCCAATGGGTTTCAGCCCCAGGCAAGTTCACTGTGGATTCAATGAGACCAAAGAAATTGACAGCAGAATGTTCTTTGGGGTGAAAGGGTTTATTACCCGGCTGGTTCTCCAGGCAGTAGGTCAAGCACCAGTGTCTCTGCCTCCCGCCCAGAGCACAGGGCCAAGCTCTCTATATAGCACAGTAATAGCTTATTGCCTAAAGGTGTGGAAGTGGTAGCCTAGCAACAGGCCAGTTACATCATCAGGTGGTTTAAGTTCAGTGAGAATCCTGGCCATAGGAACCCGACTTCCCCACACTCTAAAATTTCATATTAAGTCAGTTAAAAATAATTTTCAAATTTTATTTATGTGTATAATTTTGCTTATATTATCCAACATAAATTTTAGTTCCTACCATGTGCCAAATAACTATTCTTGGCACCAGGGACACTGAAGCAAACAAAAGCTCTCTACTATTGGAGGTTACATTCTAGAGTAGGGGAAGACAGACAATAAATAATATAAATAAGTACATTATATGGAAAAGGCTTATACAATCTTTTGCATGTAGGATGGTAAGACATGTTAGATATTTGATGGTAATAAGGGTTGTGAAGAAAAGTAGAATAGGAAATGGATACAAAGACTAAAGTTAACATGGAGGGAGATGGAGCAATGCCATTTTTCATAGGCTTGTCACAGAAAGCTCACTGAAAATATGGCATTTAAGCAAAAACTTGAGATAAGGAATAAATCTATCTGAATATCTGGAAAGAGTCCTATTTAGAGTGAAGAATAAGTACAAAGATTTGAAAGAGAAACATGTTCAAGGATTATCTGGGGGGTCAGAATAAATTAAAAAATAGTAAGTGATGCTAAAAGAAGTGATGCGTTTGAAGATAAGGCAAGGCCAGGTCATCTATAGGTCTGTAGTGGGATGAAAAGTGACTTAGAGAATTTTTGAGAAGAATATTCTTTTGATTTGATTTGTATTTTTAAATGATTTCTTTGATAACTCTATAAAATAGACTGGGTGAGTAAACAGAAGTTGCTGCAATGATGTAAGCTTGGTCTCCAGTGATAGTGCAGAGGGTAGAGGTGAATGGAAGGATTCTATGTGTAGTTTAAGAATGGAGACAACATGATCTACTGGTGGAATAGATGGCAGGTGTGAGAGGCAGGGAAAATGAGGATGACTCCAAATTTTTAATTCAAAATGCCATTGATACTTTTCCTTGATGTGACCATATAACACTATGTTGAATGTTTTTTCTATAATTATCATAATCATTCCCAAATGGTGGAATATTTGTCACATTTTAATAAACATGTTAACTGAGTATCCAATATGTGAAACTATGTTAGGCTCCGAAATAAATGAGACATATTTCCTGTGCTTGAGTAGACTACTAGAAATCCAGTGTGAAAGACAAACACGTATTAAAAAATACTTTTGATTTTGTGTAGAAACTGACAAGATGTAGATACAAACATGATACATAAGCAGAAATAAAGTGTACTTATCTGATATGAACACATGGGGAGTACAGGACTAAGTTTCAAGGTTGGGCAAGAATTTCTTAGTTAAAAATATGTAAATTTTCAGATAAAAAATAAAGAAATAAATCGGGAGATATGTTATTAGACTGGAAAACTCGATATTGTAAAAATAACATTTTCACATGATTCATGATAGGTTAGATGCAATTCTACTTAAAATATCCAAAGGATTATTATGCTTTAATATATGATTAAGAGCTGATTCTACAGGGAAAATAATAATCAAGACACTCATTAATAAAAGGACAGGTAAAAGAATTTACTCTGAAAATAGCAAGGCAATGTTAAACTTAGGATAGTTAAGATGATGTTGTATTGGTTCAAGGGTAGAAAATTATCCATTTAAATAGAATAAATAATTATAAAAAAAGATCGATAAATGTATGGACTAATTGTATGAGCAAGATGGTATGACATGAATAATCAATAGGGAAAGATCAAACTTTTAAATAAATGATAATAGGGCAATGGGGTATGAATATGAAATAGAATGAAATCACAGCCTCTCCTGCCATGTTAAAAAAACAATTCCAAATAAACAAAATCTTGAAGTATGAAGATAGAACATTTTTTTTTCAAGAGCCTGCTGCAAGGAATTACTAAACAAGAAACATAAAAGCATTGACCAGGAAGTGGAAAAAAAAGTAAAAGTAAATTAAAATCTAGTAAAATTAAGAATTATATTCACAAGAAGATACCATAAAGAGAATATAAATACCAGTTATAACAGGAAAGAATACTGAAAATGAAAAAAACTAACAAAGAACTAGTGTCCAAATATGAAAAGGACAGTTTCCAGCCAGTAAGAAAAATATATCACCCAAATAAAAAATTCTCCCAAAGATGTGTAAAGGGACTTTTCTAAAAGGAAATGGAAATGGGGAATACTAGAGATTATAGACAATCAAATTTGTAATAAGAGCAAAGAAAATTAAAACCTCAAAAGAGGCCATTGTCAAAAATATCAATTGTTAACAAGGATGTGGAGCATCACAAACTATGATATTCTTTAGAACATTTCTAACATATTGTTATAAGATTTACACATTCTCTGACTCAACAATTCTCCCACTATGTACAGATTTTAGATAAACTGTCAAGTGCACCCCAAAAAAATATATATGTGAGACATCCATAGCTACACAGTTTGGGACAGACAAAACAATGGAAATAACGAAAAGGCCACTTACTGGAAAATGGATTAAATAAATACATAGCATATTCATGCAATAGAATATCATTTGACAATAAAAATGAGTAAGCAAAACTGATATGCAACTAATTAGAGGAATTTTATAAACATAATTTTGAACAGAAAAACCAGATATAGAAATATATCTTGTCTGAGTCCATTCTTATAAATTTCAAAAAACAAGTAAACCTAAAAACATATTGTTTCAGAATATATACATAAATCAAATTCAAACTGATTATGTTCTATTATTTTTCCATATCCATAATAGACTATTCATTTTGTCTACTTTACACATGAAATATATATTACAATCACTTTTCTTTTATATGTATATTACATTTTAAAGAGAAAATCATATAAAAGTTGATATTTTGTATGAAACTCTTCCAAATACTGTAGACTTTTTTTCAAGTAACTAAAGGAAAAAAAACCTGTATATAAATGCTACATTAATGAGAGTACATAATATCTACAAAGTCATTCTTTTCAACATAATTTTTCATAGCAAAAAATATAGCATATAAGAATTAAATTATAAAATAAATAATGTCTAATATATTAATATGAAAAAAGAAAAAAAAGAAAGGAGAAGACTCTACTTCCAGAAGTGACAACATGAGAAGGCCGAGGAAATCTACTATACAGAAAAGAAGTATATGACTGAACCAAGTTATCATGAACACAGAAAACTCAATTTGTGAAAGTGAATCATTGCCCTTAAGGGAATTATAGGGTTAGGTGCTTCCTAGCCTCTGCTCACCACCTTCATCAATAGATCAATATATAACCTTATTTTATGTTTGTTGTTCTTTAAGAATACCTTATTCAATATATATTACTGATTCTTTAACACTGAACTTGTGGCCCATAGCTCTGTGACTAAGGCCTGAATGAAGCTTGTCCAACTAAAAGTATATTTTCTTGGTAAGGTACATCACAGTCTTGTTGTCCTTAGGAACACTGGACGTCCCTTCAGCACTATGCTCAGTGAACACATTAAAGCAAAATCAACAACAAAATAAGCACAAAAAATGCAACAAATGCAACACTAAACAGACTGCAAAAATACACTTGTTTACAGTATGAAACTTACACACAAAAGCAGAGCTCATCTTTGACCTCATCTGGGAACATGTACCACTCGAGGCTTTCAGTATTCTGCACATGTCTATGAAGGACTGCCAAAGGCCATGAGTATTGATGTGGGGATTATGAATAAACTTTAGTAAATGGGAAAATTCACAAATATGGAATAAATGAATAATGAGGATTGGCTTTATCTCCTCATAAAAAACTGCTCCTGTGTCATGCAAGATGCATGAGTTTGTGGACTTCTTATCTGATGACCCTTTCATTCCCTATTCAAGGGGGCCCAAACTCACAGCTTTACCTGCCAGAAATGATGAACTTTGTTTAAAGCACCCAATGTAATGCAGAGATTTTGAAAATGAGCCATAGAAACATGGTTATATTAACCTGTCACACAATGTTGGCTTATTGACAAAATACACAGCATATAAGGAGCCCTAGAGTCCAGTTAAAATATAAATCCAGAAAAGTTGAAAATTTGCTGTGCCCCTGAATGCAACTCAGGCAACAAAGGGTCAACATCTTATTGCCTTTAGGTGTTTGAGAATAATCTGTACCCAAATTTAGCATTGCCTTAATGCTAAAAAAGTCCAACTTGAAAGCAGCAGGAGAAAAATGACACATCACAGAGATGCAATGATATAATTAATGGTTATCTTCTTATCAAAAATATTGATTTCCAAAGACAAGGAATGGCATATTGAAGGTGCTGACAATAAAAACTACCCAATAATTCTATACTCAGCAAATTACCCCTCAAATTAAAGGCAGAATAAAGACATGTTTACATAAACAAAAACTGAAAGAATCTATTGTTATAGAGATGTGCTGTAAGAGATGCAAAAAGGAAGTCCTTTAAACTGAAGGAAAATGAAAGAATATAGTAACTCAGATCCATAGGAAGCAATACAGAGGAATATAAATGGTAAACATGTGGCTAGATATAAAAATCAGCAAGGTTATAGAAGACATGAAAAACACTATCAACCAACTTGGATATATTAACAACTATAGAATACTACATCCATATACATTCTTTGAGAGAGCACATGGAAGATTCACTAGAATGGAACATATGCTGAACAGTAAAATAATTGTCAATAATTTTAAAAGATTCAATTATACAGTATGTGTTCTCTTTATCCCACCAGATTTAAGTTATATACAAAAATCAGAAAGAAACCAAAGGAATAATATATGAATATTAAACCTCATATTTCTGAGTTATTCATGGATTAAAGAAGAAATAACATGGAAAATAAACTATTTGAATATAATGATATTAAAACAGACATTAAAATTTGTGGAATGATGTTCAAGACATGTTTGGAGGGATAGATACATATATATATATATATGTATATATATATTTAATGTTAATGTTAAAAAGAATAAATCAATTTTCTAAGCTTAAGAAATTAGAAAAAGATCATATTAAACCCAAGATAAATGAAAAAAGGAAACTAGAAAGGTAAGTAGAAAATAAAACTAACAACAAATAAAGATAATCAATAAAACCAAAAGTTGAGGATTTGAAAAGCTCAATTAAATGGGGAAAGAATAGCTAAACAATTCAAGGAAATAAGCAAACCAAATCAGAGAGAAGGCAAAAATTACCAATATGAAAAAGAAAGAGGACATCACTAGAGGTAAAAAACACATTCAAAGAATAATAAGTGGGGATTTTATGGAATAGATCAAAACTTTCAGAAAATAGAGAAGAAACACTTCCTAACTCTTTTAATGAGTCTAGTCTTTCAACAAACCCAGACAAAAGGATCATGAGGAAAGAAATCTGAAAATATGTCATTGATGAACAGGGTCACAAATCCCTAACAAAGTATCAGCAAATCTAATCAGAATATAAAAAGGATAATATATCTTGACCAAGTGGGGTTAATTGCAAGAATTTAAGGTTGGTTTAACTTCCAAAAATCAACTAATGCTCCACAGTATATTAATACATATCATATGATCATCTCAATAAATGAAGAAAATACCTGGCAAAATTCAACACTCATTTGTGATTAGAATTTTTAACAAACTAGAAAGCAAAATAACATCCTTAATGTGGTAATAAACATGTATGAAAAATCTACAGCTAATATCTTAATGACAAAAACTGAAAGCTTTCTATCAAAAGGCAAGAACATGACATACATGTCCACTCTCACCTCTTCTATTCAATGCTTTTTTACTGTAGGTCCTGTCAGTTCAATGAGGGACAGAATAAATAAAATTCATACAGTTTGGAAGCTGGATGACGCTAAGGAGTTCCTTGCTCAGTGAAGACACAATAGTGTTTACAGAAAATCCTAAGAAATCTATAAAAACTTCTAGAAGTAGTAAATTAATGCAGCAAATCTGCATCACTCAAGATTAGTGTTATAAGTCACACCATTAGCAATGAAAGAGAAGGTAACTGAGTTATAGGGGTATCAAGAAATTTTCTCAAGATTACGAAGATATAGAGCCAGGATCTGAAGGTGACTGAGCTACAGGAAATTGTGAATTAAAGAAATAATGATATGCACATACAGCTGTTTACAATTCATTTTAGAGTATTTCAGATCCCTGTGCATGTATACATATGCCCACATAACATAGATGTTCTAATTTTTGTTGTCTTTATACAAGCTGAATAATAATACACATATTCCTTTGTCAACTCCTTTTACTTTCTTTCCAGTGTCTCAGAAATCTTTTCAGTTCAATATATCTTCTTTTGAATGGCTGCGTAGCTTTGTTAAATACATACTTTTCTGTGATTAAATTCTTCTTTTATCAGTGGAACTTTAGGTTGTTCCCATTTGGTCAGAACTACAAGCGATATTGCTTAGAATATACCTGTATGTGATTTTTAAAAAGAATTAAAGAGTTATATTTATATGGAACATGTTTCTTATGTTGAATGTATTTATCAGTGAAAATATTTTAAATTTGACAAACAATGCTCAAATGTCCCTATCCAATGCTTTGCTCAACTAACTTGACAGCAGGAATATATAAAAATGCTCCTAACATATTGTAGCCAATAGTAGATAAAGTAAATTTTAAAAGTTTGCTACTCTGGTAGGGCAAAATAATTTCATTGATTTTTTAATTAAAAAAAATTTCTGCTCATTAGAAAGACAAAGTTACATAAGAATTCTGAAGTTTTTAAAGAAAAACTATTCACAATTTTTAATTCTTAAAATAGGTGTTCTGTTTGTTAGAATATTTCAGCTATTGTGACCAAAAAATCCTTTGTTCTATACTACAAGTATTTCATGCAGGCTTTCATTTTTCCTTAATTTATTTTTAGGTGACTAAACAGAATTTTAAATTTCATGTAGTTTCTGGCAATATTTTACTTCAGCATGGACATCCTTTACTCCAAAATTACTTTTAAGACTCTATTAAATTTATTCCCATATCTTTGTATTTGGTTATTTATGCTTGGTACTTCATCATTTTGTAATGTATTTTCACATGTGTTCAAGTGTTATGTGGAGATTTAATTCTATCTATTATAAGTTGAAAGCCAATTAGAGGGTAACAAATTATAAAAAAAAGAGTGATGTAAAAATTATTCATTAAAATTTATTTTAAAAATTAGCTTATTTCTCCTGCAACTTTAACTTGTTATATTTAATTTCTTCATACTTTATATTGCTCAGCAAAGGTTAATTATCATAAATATCATTGTTCATGTAATACAATTTTGAGTGACTCATTGACTGCCATATAGAATTTGCTCTTACCTGTAATAAAACAAATAAAAAACAAAATAACAGAACATATTCATAGTCTTTGTGTTAATACCTGTTTTAGACACACTACCTTTAGTTTAAGTCTCCAAAAAAATCATTCTTTTTCCATCTTATTATAGCCTAAGTTCCTCCTGGATTCATACTTTTGCCAGACAGACTATTCTCCCAGAATTATATACATCAATAGATAAGGATTTATTTCTCAAAATCTGTACTTACCATAAGTAATATTCCACATGAAGTACACAGATGTGACCTAATGTCGCTGCACATCTCTGAGAAACTTTGGGGCTTTTTATAGCTTGGATGGTGTCCCTCTCACTCACACACACACACCCCAGCACAGTTTGAGTCTCTCTATTGATCCTCTTTAGTTATATTATAGATAGATGAACTCAGTGAATCCTGCTGAGTAGCTGATGATGTTAAGGTGATACATCACTGATACAAATGTATTAAAATAAAGTACTACTGCTTAATAGTAATTCACACAGCACAGCACATTCAGTTATGCACTGAACAGCTTTTCCCTCTTATACCCATGTCAGAGGCTTACTGGAGCTGTGTTTCAAAGAGTTACTCAGATTTTGCACAGACTTCCAACAACATGTTATGGTTACTGAAGACACGAAGCAATTTTGGATTAATTCAGCAAGGACTGAATATGCCTTTAATAGCTGTGCAATAAGCTTATCTGGGGTGACAAAGTGACCCCCTTTCATGTCTGTTCAATTAGAGATAATAGTTGAGGCATTAATCACACATATTCTCAACAAAACTTTCTCAGTTAAAAACACCACACCCTGAAAATGATGTGGTCCAGTGCACATCCGTCCATTAGGGTTGCTATGACTATGGTGAGTCTAATCTGAGAGACAGCATACAATCAGGCCTGAGACAATGAGTGGATTTTCATATTTAATGGCCTGGGCTTTCAGCTTGGCCCAGCAAACTGAATAGAAGTGACCCAAAGATGACCTTCTATTTTTTCTTCTTTGATTTGTTCCCAGGAATGGATAAGGCTTTGGGATCCTGGGAGTAATCAGAAAACAAGTATGTCTTATGGTATAAATGAAAACATTAAGAAAGAGTCTACCCCAGAAAGGGTCTGTTTTGTTATTGATATGGGAGAATCTTCTTGTTATTAAATTATGCTTGACTTAAAGGTATTTCTAAGAATACAGTTTTTAAAAAATCATACCAACCAAGAGTAATGGGAACCAGAAATTCACTCTACCATTACATGTCCTTAATCATATGTCTTCATCCAGTTTTCAGTTTACATATTTATAGAAGCATTCGAACAAATTATCTAAAGTAATCTAGATAGAAAATTAAATGGCTTTTATTTCATAAACTGAATGTGGAATAGAAATAGGAATTAATGAGCCCAAAGGGCTTCTTCTTGGAGTCAGAAACGCGATCATGCACCGAATGTGCTTAACCAAACGCTGGCTCAATGCATGCTTGTTATGTGTATGCTGTTACTCCTCTCCTTTCTTTGTACAGTATATGATATTCTTCTCAACTTTGAAATACTGGTATACTTCTTCCTACAAGTTTCCTAAAACGCTTTTTCTCAAGAAAATACCAGATATCAGTTATTAATACTTGCACATTGAATTGTATACATTGCTATTCTAGTGGCATAGTGCTGATTACAGTGCTATCCTTTATTGAACAACAGAACTGGATGCTAATGAGTATTTGTGAAAAAACAAAGGAATCTGATAAAAATAATAGTCTTTGTTTTTGAAGTAAAAAATATATATTGTTAATTTTAATATGGCCTTTTGAATTATGATAAAAAAAACTGTTAATCAATAAAACAGTTCAGTAATAGTACAGCTGTTGCCCAAAAGTTGGAAATTACCATGAGTAGTTAGAAGATAGTGTAAATTAAGCAGTTAGAGGAACTGCATGAACTAAGGAATTTGCCTTTCGACACAACGAGATGAATTCTTTTTATTCCACATGCTTAACTTAACCAGCCCAACCATTTAGCATTCCCTGGTCACCCAGCTTGAAGTCATTTTTCTTTGTGTTCCCACTTCCCTTGGACACCAATTATTATTCAGCCTTCCATTAGTATTGTTTGCAGGTATAGCTTTACTAGTAATTGAACATAGGCTGTAATTTTTCATTTCTTTAGTACTATTACGTTTCAGTAGATTTATGAAGACTAAACTGTTTTTATTCCTTTTTATTTTTTTAATTGAATGGAAAATGAGGATTTTTTTAATTGAATGGAAAAACTACTTAAAGGAAGGGTTTATGTGAGCTGATAGTGGATGAATTGATAAAGTTTGACTAAGTGTGTGGTTTTTGAAAAAAAAAAGTTGAAAATATAAAAGATATGAGTATTTACTGGTAGAATAAATTGTAAAGAGCTATAAATACTTATATTTTTATCTTCAAAAGAGCCTAGCATCAAAAAATATCTCTAGGATATGGGAAGTTTGGGACCAACTGAGTTCCTGAAGGGAAAAAAAAGCCATTACTCTAAGGACGCAATATCATAAATTATAGTGTGTGGAAGTCCAAGAGTGTTCATATAGACTACAAGTATATACTTTAGAAATTGTATAATTTGTCTCTACATTTTAAATGGAAAAGTTTTGTCTAAGAAGTCTGAATTTCTGTGATAGTTCAGCCTGGTTTATTTGCCAATAGAGTAGCAAACTTTACTGAGTATATGTAAGGTCATAAATAGAGAAATATACATGGATAGAAAGGCAGAAAATTACCCTACTGAAAAATTATTCTTCACTGGTGTACTATAAGAATTAGTTAATGATGTAAAATGGTTACAATACTTTTTTAATTTATTTCTGGAATTTAAATATTTAAGGAAATACTCTATTTGCTCACTTCCTTGATTGAGTTTGGTCTTTGATTTCCTGGATTCATAGATATTTATATCTTCTTCCATACTACTATCAAAATGCTAGGAAAATATTTATTTCAGTGTGAAACATGCATATATATAATTTATTTATATATAATTTATGCATATATATTTAAATGTATAAATCTATATAAAAATACAGACCTTGAGGAGATTATGCTAAGCAAGTTAAGTTAGAAAAAGAAAGACAAATACTGTATAATTTATATGTGAAATCTAAAAAATTCAAACTCATAAAGAGCATATAATGGTGGTTACTAGGGGCTGCAGGGTGGGGAAACTGGTGCAGTGTTCGAAGTGTACAAATTTGCAGTTAAAAAAGTTATGGTTATATAATGCACAACATTGTAGTTATATTAACAATTGTACTATATACTTCAGAATTGTTAAGAGACAAGATATTAAACATTCTCACTACAAAAAAGGAAATGATAATTATGTGACATAATGGATGTATTAGCTAACACTAAGTTAATCACTGCAATGTATAAAGTATCAAACAACACCTTGTACACCTTAAGCTTACACATATTGTATGTCAATTATATCTCAATAAAAGACACTAGTATTAACCAAAAAAAATCTCAACATAACCACATATACTTATCAACTTCAGCAATTTTTATATTAATATGATGCTTTTATGTAATTGATAATATGTTAATGTTTTTATTTTATCCATATTCTAATTCACACAATAAATTGCTAATAGCATATTTTCAACACCAATGTGCTTAATTCAATCTAAGATCAAGTATTGCATTTAGTTATATTTTCTCTTTAGTTTTCTTTGACTTGAAATATGTCTAGTTTCGCACTGTCATTTCACTGACTATTTTAAGAGTACACTTCCACAGCATTGTTTTTTTTCATAAAACATATTTTTTCTGATGTTTCCTTAGGATTAGATTCAGGTTGTGGATTCTAAGAAGGGATATCATATACATGATATCATCGTCTTCAGGGCATCGTGTCTGGAGACCCACAATTGCCACCTGCCCCTTATTGGTGAGGTTAATTTTAATCACTTATTAGTGTTGTCTCTATAGTTGCTGTTTTTTCTGTGGCAAATAAGGAATACATAGGGATAAATTTTGAGCTATGCTGATATCCTGCTCCTCATCAAATTCTCTTTTTATATTTACAAGCCATTGATTCTTTTTTTTTACTATGGGGGGGCAGTGGGTGGGTGATGATTTTCCAGCTGAAGAATTCTTTCTACCAATTTTCTGATAAAATTTTTCTGTAAGCAAGAGCTCTCCCTTCTCCCCATTTGTTATCTTTGCCGCTGTTTAATATCAGTATGGACTCTGGGATTTCCACTTTTACACTGGCTTTGCTCCCTTACTGCCCATTATGTTGACATTCAAACTGTCCTGGTTTTGGAGCTCCTTCAGGCTCGGTCCTATGTTCTGTGACTATCCCTATCATCCTCTAGAGTACTTGCTCACTTTCGGTAACAAGATGTTTCAGGATCATTTTGTGTCTACACTGCCCCAGACCTAGAATTGGCTATTTCAGCAAAGAGCTCTGGTTTCTGTTAGTGGAGAGTAAGTTTTAACATTAGAAACTATATCTTGACACTAGTTGTTCTCACTGATACTCAGTTGTCTTTGCTTTTGTGTCCATTTTTGGACAGAGCTGGGAAATTTATGTGCTTATACATATACATGTGTATGTGCACACATACACATACATTCATATACATATTTTAGAAATAATGGTATCAAGCTGGTGCTATCAATTCCAACACCTCTCCTCTGATATTTTTTTTCTTGTCTTTCCCATTCTATATTTGTGTAGCACATATTTAACAATGAGAAATATGATTGCCAAAAATATCATTACATTTATTAATTTTCTAAGGCTACAACAAAATTTTATTTTAAAATTGCTTCAGTCATACCACTACCAAACATAAACTCATGAAGAGTTCAGGATTTGTTGCATCCCACTCAGGACTGAGGACATGAATCAAATTCTATATTCCTGGATTTAATTTGCTTATGTTATTTATTTGAAATTCATTCTGGTTTATTTGTTTCAGTTTCATATCTTCTGTAAGTTTTGTTTCCATCCTCCCATCATTGATTTAATCTATATTTTTAGAGTATATCTTTAGAATTTTAAATATTGACTTCCAAAAATCAAAAGCTATACAAAAACACAGATGAGTATTTCTCTGATATAACCCCTGTACTCCTTTGTCTATAATTCATTGTATGTAAGCAACTTCTTCCTGTCTTTTGTGAGGATATGTGTCCTTTTTTATGTCCTTTCTTTCCTACATAAAAAGTATATTCTGTATATGCTTTTTTTTATTAAAAATATCTCCTGAAATCAAACCATAACAGTTCATGAACACCTTTCCCATTTTTTAACACCTGCATAGTAGTCCATTTCATGTATATACCATTAGTTGATTAAACTGACCAATTTCTTATGCTGAAATTCAGGTAGTTTCTAATATTTTCCCATTATAAAAAATACTCATCTACATATGAAGAAAAATCATCTGGACATATATTTTTTGAGTTGTTAGAAGTGTACCTTCAAGATAAACTCCTAGAAGTGGCATTGCTAAGTCAAAAGTTATGGCCTATGTCATTTTTGTCATATATTGCTAAATTTCCCTCCATAGAAATTGCACTATTTGACATTTGCAGCAACAGTGTATTGGAGAGTCTTTCAAGAGCTGCAAAACGAATTCTACTCAGTTATTTCTGATTTAATTAATATAATCAGCTAACACTGTATTACTTTAATTTATGGAGGAAATACAATTTTATAAACCTGAGCTAAAATATCTTAAAAGGAGAAGACAGGTTGCTAACTAAGGTCTTGGGAAGCAATAAATAAAAGGTAGGGACCAACCCCCACCCCAACCACCAAAGTGGAAGAACTGCTATGAATATATCAGGCTCTCTGTTGGAATAAAGGATGTGCAAGGGTAAATAAAAAGTTGAGTAAGTTCTACCAGATCCACAATCTAGCATCTATGAGCACAGCAGTTAGTAAATTAAGAAGTAGCCACTACACTATTACGTTGCCCTATTCTGTGGAAGAAAATACATAACAAGAATATCTATGTTTTTAATACATAGTATCTCTGGCATTCAATAAAACAGTAGACATAAGAAAAGATAGAGCCATACAACTGAAAAACAAGATTTAAAAAATGTACAATAGAAATAGAAACAAGAAAAGAATATGGCAGAGGAATTTGTATAAATGGATAGATAAAGAAGGAGATGGAAAAAAATAAAAGCTGGGAAGTTTCATCATATTTTAAGATCCATAAAAATGACATTTTTTGAATTTAAAAATAAAATATTTAACATTAATAATTATTAAATGTGCTTAATAATATATTAGCCACAGTTAGAGTCAGGATTAGTAAACTGAAAGTAGGTCAATAGAATGTATCCATAAAATATACCACACTGAAACAAAAGGAAAAAAATGGAAACTATATAAAATAACATTAAATATGGATGGGATACTATAAAAAAGTCTAACATACTTTCAATTGGGGTACCAGGAGGACAAAAGAATAAGGACAGAAATAATGGAAATGCAGAATGAAAAATGGCTGAAAAGTTTCAAAAACTGATTGAAGACCCCAAGCCACATATCCAAGAATCTCTACAAACCCCAAGCAAAATAAACAGTAAGAAAACTACCCTTCAAGACATATAAGGCTGCTGAAAATCAAGGACAAACTGAATATTTTAAAAACAGCCAGAGAAAAGTGTACATTGTCTTGTAAGGAGTAATATTAAAACAGCAAAAACTATTTCAATAGAAATTATAGAAACCTGAATACAATGTATGGCATTCTCTAATGCTAAAAGAAAATAAATACCTATGTAGAATTCCATACCCCCCTAATATTTCTCAAAATTAAGGTAAAATAAAGTGGTTCAGATGAAAATCTGATAGCATTTGTTAACAGACAACCTGGACTAAAATATTTGAAAGTGAGTTGTTAAGACTGAAGGAAAACAATCCCACATGGAAACACAGAAGTACAGGAAGGAGGTAGAGGGGGAAAAAAAGAAAAGAAAGGAAAGGAAAAGAGTAAATAAATAGTAGTAAAGTAAACAAAGTTACAAAATAACAGTTGTATTTTTCTGGTTTTAGAAAAAAAAAGTATGGGAAGGAGTAAATGGAATTAAATGTTCTAAGTTTCTAGCAGTATTGGAAAAGTAGCAATTTGTGTCAAACTGTAAGAGGTAAAATTTAAATATTTTAATCTTTAGAATAATAGTAAAATAAGAGATAGTGAGTTAGTAGAGGGGAAATGATTTTATAAATTAGATTTCTAAAATATGAAGGTAAGCAAGACAAGAAAAAGAAAAAGATATAGGTAGGTCCACAGAAAACAGTAACATGAGGGTTATAAAATAAACTCCGTATATATACGCCTTTCAAAAAAAGCAAACACTAAAAATAGAAAGAAAATGTTAAGAAAAGAAAACAGAAATAGTAGAGTGTAACTGTATTTTTTTGAAAGAAAAATATTGGTAGTAACAGTAAGTCAATTGCAAGAATCCTATCTTTCCCTTCTTTGAGGTTGAACAGATCTGGGCAGATCATTTTTTATAAATCTGCATAAATTATGAGTTTATAATACAAAAACAATCTCCTAAATTACTAGCTAGATCATGTATGTGTATTTATATTATTTGTATTTATGTTTATTTCCTTCTAATTTATAAAAATCATAAATCATAAATTTATCCCAATTTAATTCAGTTTCTAAAACATTATGAAAAAATGTATATACCACTTAAATTCCTTATCATTAAGGAGGCAATATAATGAAACTCCATTTTCTAAAGTTGTTGTATCTGAATCATCTGAAAACTAAAATGGTTCTCCTGAACATGTATCTAAAATATTGAGATCACACTAATTAGCGCTTCCCAGTCGGGGGACTATTGATACCCTGGGCTGGATTATTCTACTCTGTGGAGGTCTTCTGAACACTGGAGGTATTTAGCAGGATCCCTGACCTCTGAGGAATTGCTCCCAGGTGAGAACAACTGTGCCATGTGATCTATAGTTATTTATTATAATTCTGAAGATAACAAGGACTTTTACTCGCAGGGTTGGCTGGCTTAACTGATTGTGTGGTGGTATTTCTCCAGAAACATTAGACATCTTCATTTAAATGATGTTATATAATAGCCAGGCAAAATTTACTCATAAATATTACTTGTTTTGAAAATGTTTTGTTATAATGTAGGAAGAATAAGAAAATATCAAATTCTTAACCTGTATGTGAAAAACATTCTGCAGAAAACAGAGGGAGTCTCGGAAAATATTTCTATAGGAATTCTTGGGACTTTCCTGTTTCTATTTTTGTGCAAAGATCAATTATGACAGGCTAGTGCAAAATTTGACCTTTATTTGGAAGAAATCTGTCACAGGCTGTCATTTATTACAAGAGGAATTATAAACATTCCGTACTAAACAAGAACATTATCAGCATTTACAGTGACTGCACATTTGCCTAGTGAGATTCCAGTCATACCTAATATCACCCTGTTGCCTGCATTGGAAACAACTTCAACTCTTTCCTCTAAAGCAAGAACAAAGGAATTGGTTTATAAAAATAGGTTTCTTGAATCATACAACCTTTTATTCTTTCACTGATAATTTCAAACGACATCTAGTTCAACAGTATGCATATATTTTATAAACACATTTTTCATATATTCATTTCTAAATTTATATTAAATTATTATTAGAGGGCAGGGATTGTGACACTTTGATACAAACTTTCAATAAAATGCAAAGTCTGACACTTAATGGAAAACACAGGCAAGTAAATATCACATCTGATAAATTATTTAAAAGAAGTATAAACAAACTATTTATTCTAGGACTAATTCTAACTGGTATTTTTATTTTTCCCAAAATGATTTATAATGAAGATTGAAAATGTAAAGAGAATTTAACAGAATTAAATATGTCAGTCTCTTCAAACTTGACAGACATTTGTACAACTGGAAGTACATGAGGATTTTTCTAAGGGATATTCAGGAAAGAATAGATTTAAAGGATGTGAAGATCTTCACTGAAGACTAACCTGTGATCAAAAGGCATACTTTCATAATTTCCATCCAGCTGTTTATTTACCCCACTTAGATGGAGCAGGATAGGCAGAGGGAGAATTTGAACTACAGTGTAGTTACATCAGAGGCCTTAGCTGATGGTATTGTAGAGACATCCTGAAAGGAGGCAAAAAAGTTGGGCCTTGTACTTCTACATAGACCAGTTTTGGAAATGTGCTGCCCTTCAGAAAAGTTTTAACTATAGAGAACCTGTTACTTCTGACTATGGGTAATTCCTTGAGTCTTATCTGAGTAGTCTGCAACCACTGGTGCACACAGGTAGGGTACTGAATGCTTTGTTCTTGAAGGTGGATTTGTGACAAATCTACAACATCCAATATGGCCCAGCTCTTAAATAGTTAGGACATATTTGCTTTCTGTAACAACTTCACCCAATTGGGAATATATACTCTAAAATTCTGGCTGGTTTCTTTTCTGGACAACCTCTCAGAGGAAGACTAATGGAACAAAAATGTCCCCTCCACCACAGCTGATCTCATGGTTGTAGCTACTTATTATTTGATTCCTACACTGTATGTTCTCAATCTCCATTACTGTTGGTTAAAATCTCTTCTGGTCTAGGTAACTTACCTATTGAGGTGACTCAGATTTGCATACTTAAGAAGTCTGAGCCTTTAGATCTCCATGACCTTCTTAGGTGGTGGTGTATTTGCTCACTAACCATCAAAATTGGGCAGGGGATGTCAAATAGATGCCTCAGGGGATTAATACAGTGGTAAATGCAATCTTCCCAGGTTCCATTTTATCAGCGCAAACCTGCCACTCCTGAAGGTCAAGATCAATTATCTTTGTCAGAATAGTACCTCTTTTAATTGCGTGCAGAGATCTTAGCACAAAGAGCCCAGAGTGGCCATGAGGCAGCAAGAGATTACATTTAGTTAGACTCCTTCAAGCATTCAGTCTCTGAAAACTGAAACTTCTCGAACTGCAGAGATTAGAGTTTCAGAGTAGAGGAGCATAAATAACCCAGAAAAGTCACCAGGAATGAGGCTAATAAGGGCAATCCCTAGGGCTGCCACTAGGTTCTAGACATATGTATTCAACCTAGTGGCGACACAGCCCCATAAAAGGCCACATCTCTCTCATAACACCATCTGCATGACTCTTTACCAGATGTAATGTCCCATATTTTTAAATATTTTTTCTCTCAGGCCCTTACACATTGGCAGAACCATCCACCAGTCAGCATGAAATAGCTTTGTGAAGATCTGCCTTTCAACATCTAAAATAATATACTCTCCAGTGCAATCTCTTCCACAGTAATCCTACCCAGGTTTATCACTGTTGAACATTCTAGCAATTGTGGTCCATTGACTATGATACCTACCTTCCATGAGTGATGGAGTCCTCATTTCTAGCCTGACTGCAGGTAATCTAGCTTCAAATTTAATTTTAGGTCTGCTTTCTAGAAATAAGACTTCTACCAACTTCCAAAGACTGGGCTCCCTGAGAAACAGACTCTAAGATTTGAACACACAAGGTATATTTAATAATGTTCTCAGGAACAACTCCAGTAAGATGGTAGTGTAGCAGGACTGGGGAGAGCAGGAAGTGTAACTGTGCTGCAGTTATAACAGAGGCCTCACCAAATCCCACGCGAGGACCTTCAGGGATGTCGCTGATAGGCATTAACCAGTTATTATGTGCAGCCTATCCTGTTGCTTAGCTTTGGAAAGCCAATATCACGATGGCATATTACCATATGTATTAGTTTCCTAGGACTGCTGTAACAGATTTCTTATCAACAGAATTTAATCTTTGATTTTTTTCTACACGGGTCTAATTTACCCCAGTCTTAATTTAGTAATTTTTCTTTCTGGTTCTACCATACAGCCTGCAAGGTATTCCTGGCTTGTATTGTATGGTGCTTCTTCATCCTTAAGGTAAAAAATGTATTCAGTTTACAGTACCTACATCTCTGTTTAAAGCTTTGAGCAGTCATAAATTAAATGTTTTATTTTAATCATAAAAGCTGCCACGTTTAATAGATTCAATGCAATTTTAATTGAACATGAAAGAGAGAATCTCATATCATCTCTAGTGTGGAAAATTAATATGTGAATTAAAAAAATTCAAGTTCAATTCATTTGACACTTCTTTAAATGAGTCAGAAATAAGAGTCAATGCCAAATTTATGTATACTCACTAATATTATATCACAGTCTCCAAATAAGTTTTAAAAGTCTGGTTTCTACTGGAATACAATGAAAAGTAAGTGGCCATTCATAGGATTTCTATAATTTGATGGTAATTAACTGAAAATAATTATAACTTTTTGCTTAGTTTGCTAAACATACAGTGAAAAGTAAAAGTTAAAGCATTTAAATATATAATTTATTAATATTTTATAAAAAGCCTTACTAAGTGTAAACCACTGAACTAGTTGTTGCAGCAAATAAAACAGCAAAATAGAGGTCCATTTCTTACAAAGACCTCCTTCTAACATAGATTGAGGTTTGGGTAATGGCTGAGGCTAAATGATATTTAATGCAGTATATGCTGTAATTTTATGCATGTAGTACACATGTAGTATAATTTTAACTCTAACAATGGTGTAAACCAGGTCAAGGATCACCAAGAAGGAAATAAAGACTAGGAGAATTAATTTATAAACATCTTTGATGGATTTAAGCAAAAATAAGTATGTTAAGTTCAGTACTTAGGGATTAATACAGAAGCAGAAATAAAATGGTAAGTTAGGCAACAGGAGAAAATTCAATAAATGTTAGGTGGATATGAATATTTGTTATAGATAATTCATAAAATTAGAACATAAAGTGTATAATCCAGTTACCCTGGATTTTACTTTTTTATTTAAAGTTTTGAAATATTAGTAATATTTAAGAGACATGTTGATTACATTTACTTAGGTATACTTTTCCTATATATAAACATTTCCTATGAGGAAACGCCATTTAAGAGACATTATCATGCCATCCTTGGCCCTTCAATTAGATAAATGGGTAATATTTTGGGTAAAATAATTAGGTATAATCTTAACAATGAGAAATGTAACTTCATAACATGGTGCCTGTTTGGGAGGCTAGAAAGTAATAATATTTACTCTAAAATTCCTGGTAGTATTTTTGTACCTGGAAGAAAAAACTAGAAATAGACTGTACTTTTTACGGGAAAAAACACATCTTTAAGTTACACAAATATAAGACTAGCTCACCTTCATTTTTCTGAGATACGGGCATAAATATCATTTCTTGGCTTGAGATGGACCCCGGCAATTGAAATGTAATATTCCAAATGTTTTAGAACTACAGAGGTAATAGTAAGGACCAGTCAGAGCTGATATCAGCCACAGTGGAGTTAGGTCCTGGAGAATCTATGTTGTGTCAAGAGAAAATACATTATATGCATGACAGTAGCAAGGTGCAGAATTGTTCAGGAGATCAAGGGTATAATAGCGAGAGCACCGTGCAATGCAGATATACTTTAACAACCAATATGGATATACCATTTCCTCCTGGCTGAATATGTACTCTGGCCTAGCTCCTGGTTCTGTACACACGAAGGGTCAATTCACTCTCACCTATTCATCACCTTTCATCAGTTTGTATTAATGAAAGATGATGTCTTAGCGAGAATGTGGGTCAATGTGCATAAGGGACATTGTTAGAGTTAAAATTAAAGTGAACAAGACACCAATCTCTGACTTTTGAAATTTCAAATTATGTTTAATAAACTGAAATGGCTTTAACTGATGCTAAGTGGAGGACTTCACTGAATAGAAATGTGCCACAAGAGAGACACAAGTTCAATAATTTAGGCAAGGCTTTGCTTTGAGCAGAGCTTGTGTATGACACTTCTCAACTCCGGGCACTCAGGTGGCATCGATAAAATGGATATAGATTTAAGAACTAAAAAAGTTGAAGACTAGAAATTTAGCTCTGGGAACTAAATTTTTTGTTTTGGCATGGCAATGATTGATTTTTGTTTTGGCATGGCAATGGTTGATGATAACACTTAGAGAGTATTTCATATTCCTGTACCACAACACACAAAAGGACAGCAGTCACTACTTGCAGGATTCACTGTTGTAACAGACAAGGCATCAGAAGGCATGATGCTTCCCATGGTCAATAAGCACTGTCTTCAGATTATTGGAAAGCTGTTTAAGATGATGATATAATTTGCTAACGTGAGTAGAACTTTTGGTGGCAAATATGGTCTATTGTCCGATTTAAAGAACTTCCAAGTTTCTAAATTTTCATATGGGGTAACAAGAACTGACCCTTTGGATTAAGTGACAACAGGCATTGAATTTAATATTTCAAAGAAATTATGTGACCTTACATTGTATTCTTCACTCATGATATAGGATATAAAGCATCAATTTAGATAATCAGAGAAGGAATTTTGTTCTAATTTAGTCAGAATTTGATGATAATTTTGTGGCAGAATCTGTTTTTGGTTTCATATCCATTCTTCCTCATTCTTTGGTTTAACAGAACCCTAATTAATGTTTCTATCCTCCTAACAGTGGATTATAATTGAATTAAGTCAATCATGGTTTGACTTCCTTCTATTTTTGCCACCACTTTTGATTGCTAGAAGTGGCCTTGTGACCTTGTTCTGGCCTAAAATTTGTTAGGTATAAGCAGAAACCTGTTAGGAAGAAGGATTTTCTAAAAAATTTTACTCTGCTGAATAAAGGAATAAATGGACTTGTTAAATGAAATCAATTCATGATTTTAAGTTAATTAAAGAATATTTAAATGCAAGTCTATTAGTTGAATGTCCTATCTCTTCTATAATTACCTGTAGTCCAATTGATGGAGGGAGGGAGGGAGGGAGGGAGGAAGGAAGGAAGGAAGGAAAGAAGGAAGGAAGGAAGGAAAGAAGGAAGGAAGGAGGGGAAGGAGGAAGGAAGGAAGGGAGAAAAGGAAGGGAAAGAGGAAACAGCATATGGAGCAGAGCCAATTTTTTCTTCCAGTTCTTTAGACAATTTAGATTTCATCATGTATTCACTCTAATATGAATACTTAAACTTCCATGAAGTGCTACAATTTAGCTCATACATTCTTTAATGATATAATTATTGCAAATATATTTTAAACATTTTTTGAAGCATGTGTGTAAACACAGTTTTCAGCTGACAATCTGTATTTTATTCATTCTTGAAGTTTTTGCCATTGCCCTCACCCTTATACTTAATAATTCAGTTATGTTCATTGCTTAGTGAATGTTGTCAGATAAAATGTGGAACAAAGTCACTTGAATATATAAATGACTTTTTTAGATGCTTTGCATAGACACAGTGTACAAAGGCTATAGTTTTAAGAGTTAGATGCTTAGGAAAGAAAAATAGAGGTTTAAAACCTAAAAATCTTGGTTTGCAAGAGCAAGAGCTCATATCTTTTAGATTTAAAGGAAATTCAGAGCACAGTTAACACACAGATTGGGGATGTGTTTATGGCTGCATAAGAGCTTGTTTTTAAAACTCCTCTTGGAGAAGGAATGTGAAATATTTCTGGATTTGGGATTAGGATTTAAACAGAGGGGAAAAAAAATTCACTGATAGGGATTTCCAGTCCCTGTGTCCTCTCAGATTTTATCCCCAAAGTGAGTCTGAAACAACAGATTATGATTCGTAGGTAATCTGAGGTGATCCCAAAGTACAAGACAAATTTAGCTCATTTCCAAGGTTGTAGGAGAGAGAGACAGCAAGCCAGTTAGCAGATTTTCATGTCCTTTATGACACCACAGAGATAGAGGATAAATGAAATGACTACACATATAGGCTTGAGGACAGTATTCTAGAAACCCACAATCTGAGAAATGCAGAGGAAATTTTGAAACCTTTAGAAAAAAGAGCTAGGATACCTGTTAAATTAAACCAGGAGGCCATTAGACTGAGGTGGCTCTAATGTCATCGGGGCCTACGTATATTAAGCATACAGAAATCTAGTCTGAATGCCTCAAGATCATGAAATCAAAACTTAAGGACAACCAGTCACAAACAGCCAATTAGGTTTAAGCTTTTCAGCCAATCAAATAATTTCCTTTTTTTCTTTCTGTATCTTTTCTCCATAAATCTTTCCCCTAGCTCCCATCAGAGGAGTGCTCGTGACCACTTCGTTTGGCACTGACCAACTGGAATCAGTTTTTGTTCAAATAAACTTTTAAACTTTTTAATACGACTCAGTTTATCTTTTAATGTATCAAAAGAAGAGTTCCAGCTTTGATAAAGGGTATTAGAGCTCAGAGTAGAAATTTGGATGCAAGCAGAGTCAGAGTTGGCAAACACAAAAAAAATAGGTGTCACTCTGCTGCACAGTGCAGGCCACTGGAGTAGTATTGAAATAGTATTGAAACATTGTTCCAGATGTCAGGTTTATAAGCAAGTCTCTGTGGGGTTAGGTGTTTACCACAGGAAATGGGAAAGTATAAATTTGTCAAACTTGGACTTCAATATCAACGGAGGAACACTATGATTAAAACTAGAAGTGAAAGGAACTTGAATTGGCAAGAATAAGTTTTATGACTTCTCAAAGAACTGAAAGCTTAAAAGTCAAGTTGGGTTTAGTTACAGCAATGAAGGGAGTATGTCTTTGCACATTCCAGTGTGATGACTATGTGTAATTTACACCTAATGCAAATACACTGAGTGTCCAATTCAGGTTGAATAGAAATTGTGTGTGTGTGTGTGTGTGTGTGTGAGTGATGCTTTGTTTTGTTTTTGAGACAGAAGAAAGTATTTTAATGAAACAAAAACTAACTTTAGTCATATGATCTGTTTTCAGATTCTAGTTATGATACCTACTAGGCATAATTATCTATGAGGGGTAAAGGGAGAGGTTACCTTCCCTGCACTTCAATTATTTTATAAGCAAATTAAATGATATAGCATCTACCTAGTAGCTAATAAAAGCACGAAAGAAATATGAGTGATGTATTTTGGAAATAACTGCAAATTTTAAAACATTAAATTATCAAATATGTACAACTTTGTATAATGAAGTCAATAATTGAAAATGATTCAATTCTTACTCTTTCCCTGTCATCCTTTGTTTTTGCCATTTTTACCGATTTGAGTTTCATAAAACACTGATCTCTATCTCAATATATCTATTTATCTTCTCTATGGCAGCGATTTTTTGGTAATTGCTTAACTGTCCTATACTTATCAGATAATAGTACATATTCTCTATGATTAAAAGCAGACATCATTTCCTTTGGTTTGCTTTTCCATCTTCAAGTCTGTGCAAAGATCTCTTAGGTGCTCACATAGGAACCTATACAGTAGTTTTCTTGCCATTTAATTTAATTCAATGTAAGAGAATTATTTTACTTACCTGTGCCTGCCGTTCAATGGTACACGCTGGGAGGACAAGACCACTGTGTGCTTTAGATCGTTTCTCCAGCTGCTAAAATGGGATGTAGTATACACTCAGTTAATACTCATTATATAAATAGTGAGTGATAGGTTAGCACATGAAAGTTAAGTGCTGACCAAAAGATTTGTTTCACCTCAATTTTCCATTGGCTATTTCATGATTACTCTAAGCAGCAGGAACTTAATTATGCTGAATAAGCACAATAGACGCCATGAGACACCAATGAATCAAATTGCATTAACTACCTTTCTAAGTTGAATTCTACCAGTATCAAAGTTCATGTCTTTGTTCATGTGTATTTTGTTGAGTACCTGGTAAAAAGTGGTCTTTTATAATTATTTGTGTGTTTCAATTTACCATGAATTTAAACCTAAATATATGTGGAATATAGTAGAAATATACATAAACATTTTATAAGTATAAATTTGATGCTATAGCTGCAGAACATAGGAAAATTCCTTAATATAACATATAGCAGGGATAACTTGAACAGTTTTTTAAATAGAAACTCTTTTATTACCATTTAGATACAGCCATGCCTCTGAAATACACTAGGTGGAAGTCTACTTTTTTAATTAAATTTTGTAAGGTAAATTCTTTGTTCACTTGTTTTAACAGATTTTGACATGCATATGCATTGACTTTTTTATTTTAGATGTCAATATATTATTAACTGAACCTAACTCCTAGATACAGTGGATTTCAGAATGGTTACCAAGAGAGTTAAAACACACAATTCTACGCTCACAAATCTAAACATCAAGTGAGATTTTTAAAAGGCTATAGTATTTTTGAATTCATTTTAGATTAGTTGAAAAGCTGATAAAAAGAAGGTGCTTAATCAAAATGGAAGACTCAGATAAGTGTTAGAACGGTACAAATTTCTGTAAAAATTTAGATTGTCCTTTCAAAAGTTATTGCACTTTCACCCCTTTTCTGCTAATAGGGAGTTTAATTTGATAAAATTATCAGAACATTACACAGTCCAACCTCTTTAAATGACAAGTGCTTAATCATTTCACTTGTAAATTTTTTTGAGAATGTACATTTAAATTGCTTTCAAAAATATGCTTCAAATAAGCAGTTTTGAAAGGTTGATTCTGAATAAAATATGCACATTTATAAAATGCAGAAAAATATATAAAATAAATAAAATCCATCCAAAGAACCACACTCAGTCACGAAAGTTAATTGGCTTTTGGCAAATTTCATTTTCTTTGTACAGTATTTTACATGACTGAGAGTATTCTGCATATTCATTTGATATTTTAACTTTTCACTGAACAGAGAATGTAAACATTTCTTTATTAACATGTTGTACACATTTTAAATGACTATGATTCTCTTTATGAATAAGCCACAAATTACATTAATTGATAGTCATTACCATTAGCTTCCATTTTGTTCTTCTAGTTTGGCTAACCTAATAAATCCTCTGATGAACACCTCTGTGGTGACAGGCAATGTGAAAGACTATGAGTTGTTTTAGAGTAATTAAAAAGTTTCAGAGTCCCAAAGTTTATTGTGACCTAAATATATAGTTTTAGGCTGGGCATTTCATATTTTTATTTCATAACAGTATCTCTGTAATTGAAAGAAAATATTCAGGCAAGATTCAGAAACTATCTACTATAATGTAATTTTCATCTTATGAAGAAGAGTTAAGCAAAGACCTCATTCTTTTTTGGTAAGGAAAAAACAATCTTTTAAATGTGGTTAAGCAATTAGAGAGTTATGACAACATATTAGATTTTACATGAGTAAATCCAAGGCCTTTAAAGGTACAGGCAAGGAGGAGCGGCATTACTTGATAAAGTGTACTTTCTTGAAGACTATTGACCAAAAGAGAAAATTCTTATACAGGTCAGCAAATTCCTCAAAGACTATCAGCTTAGTGTCATTAACTGTTCCCAGCTTAACCATCACCACGGAATTGTGAAAGGCACACTTATTCTGAGTCAAATGTCAGTTAATTTGTGTCATGTTCTTTCATAAATTAGCTATTTATTACCATTTGACTATTGCAGGGAAAATTATGTTTTTTCCCCTCTCATTCTCACAAACATACTAATCAGCTTTTTTAGAATCCCAGTTGTTGATGTGCCCAGATCATCACGCTGTTAAAATACAAAAACCCAAGTTCACATAGTTTCTCTGGTTCTCTTCTCATTCTCTTCAAAAGTTATGGTAATTGGTGTCAAAACTTCTGTTGAGTTCCCTTTTCTTCTTTCACTTCTTTCTCCAGAAGTCGGTAAACCACCAACTTACACAGGATGGAAGTAACTTTAAACCTGAAACCCTATGACTCAAGCCTAGGTTTTATTAGAAAGATCTGGGGTAGAAGAACCTTATTCAACGGTTATTTATTTAATTCTTTCTCTCATCCTCTTTTAATTGACCATGTAGTAAACGTTAAATAGGAGTAATTAAAAGGATAAAACTGAATAATTGTAGAAACCTAGCTATAGTATAAACCAAAGTATAATATTATCATTACTAGTAGTTTAAATTAATAATGAATTAATTAGTAGACATGTGAAATTTGTTTTCGTAACTAGTGGTTTGTAATACTGAGCTATTGGCAACTTCATTTTCCTGAATAGATGCAAACAAATGGTTTGAGTGACCTAATAAAGTAGTTGTCATTTATCACAATGTCTTCATGCTAACCAGATGAGGTTTCTGGGGCAGATATCTTTTTTTAGGATAAAGAATTACTTTATGCCTATAACAGGGCGATAGCACAAGACTTGCGTTTAGTCTCAAGGACGCTATCCCTCAGTGACGTTAAAAAATTACCCAAAACTTTTATAAAATATTGGGAGCCATGCACTTATTAAAATTAGATGTGTGCTTTTTCTCCTAGTAAGTGTTCTTTTTAATTCAGTCAAATCGATCTGAAAAGGAAAATATTTTGTGTTATATATCTAGAACCTAATTTTTCTAATAAGACACCACCTTTAGAGGCTAAGTGAAAGGTGTGGAACAACTATATATTTACACACAAAAACTTAAGAATTAAGTAGCTGTACGACCAGAATGAAAAGGATTTTTTTAACCTCTTGAATTATCTAGTTCTTTTATGTGCCATTTATTGCAATGAAATTTATTATTTGTTTTAAGTACTGGATTTTCAAGGTAAAATATCTTGCTTAAGACCCAAATCATCTATGTTATAATTAGAAAAATATGTAATCTTTCTGAAGCTCTTTTCACAGTGGTAAAACATATAAAATAATCCTGGCAATTTCATAGCTCTTTGAAGATAAAGTCACGTTCTATTCAGAAGTACTTTGGTGGTAAGTAAGAGACACCATCTTTATTTTTTTAAAGAAAAAATCCTACAAGCAGTGGGTTTTATTATAGAAGAGGAACCATGAGTCTAGGGAATCTAAGACTTCATAATGTTCAGTAACTCTGCCTAAACTTTGCCCTGATGGAGACATTACCTTTATTACACTGAGCTTAAAGAAAAGCTGTCCTTTGAACTGAAAGAAGATGTCATAATTTTCCGAGAATGTTTGCTACATAAACGTCCTTGAAAAGATAGTCTGACCAAAACTATTAAGTGCCTCCACTCACAAAGTGTGCAGAAATGCAAGTATATCCTGATGTGGTGGACATATGTGGGTCAATGACACTCACCGTCGGCAGGGAAGTCAGCAAAAAAGTGAGACTGTGATTAATGTCACCGTGCAGGAACTAGTATATGCTTCTGTCCACTACAACGATAGAATTCCAGAGTTTGAATGAATCTTGTGACCCTTCCTAGCCTAACAATTGATTGAAATGTATGTTGCCATTACCAAGGGAAGTCACAAAATAATTAGATAATTTCAGAGAAATAACAAGTTTGATTTTATTGCTGACTGACAATTGTCCTCTGTGAGATTTTATTGATACTGTTTATTGGAAAATATTTGACAAAAATGCCATTTACTTTCACAGTAACCTGAAAATTTTTCAATTTACATTTAAGTGTTGTTCACTGAAATAGAATGTCATTCTCTCTTAATTTTTTGTTCTATTTAATTAGCTGGATATTTAGAAACACACACACACACACACACACACACACACACACATAGTTAAAATTCTTAAAAAATCTAAGAATGTAAGCAAATCCTAGTATCTTAGTCTACATGAACAAACATTGTTACCATTCTTAGAATAATTTAAGAGAAGATAAAAAATATTCTACATTGCTTTCCACATTTATTGTTTTATACTAAATATTAGATTACTTCCTGAGCATTCCAATATTTTATCAAAAGAAATCTGTGTTCTTTATAAAAAGCCCAAGATTATATTTTCTTATATTTGTTTTTATTTTAACTGGAAAAGCAATTCATCTCAGATTCAACATTTGGTATACTATAAAAACCTGCATCAGTAACTTGGCAGTTTGGGTAGAATGCTACCAAAACTGCAGTATATGAGAACCTTGGAGACATGAGTTTGGTCATCTACAAGAATATGACAATAAAAACCTCAAAAAGTTAGAAATAGGAAATTTAATAATTTCATTACTATAAGGACCTAGAAAGTAGACTCTAAGACTACTACTACTCTTAAGTTAAAGGAAACTAACTCTTACATTCAAAAAAGCAGTATATTCTTACCCTAATTAATACCTATAAAAAATATATATTTATATGTGTACATATATAACATCATATTATATATAATAGAAAACAGTGTTTTCTAGTTTTAATTTAATGAAAATGAAAACAATATTTCAAAAATTTTTGAATGTAGTATATGCAAATTTTAGATGGAATATAGAATTTTAAATAGTTATACAAAAATAAAATAATGGTCAAAATCAGTGATTTATACAGCATCTTAAGCAGCTAGTAAAACAGAGTCAAACCCAATATAAATAATATTTAAATATTTAAATATATGCATAATATGTAAATAAAATATTTTTATACATACATACATACACACACACACTTGTTCTCCATATAATATATATGCTGGACAGTTTTTGGTTACTGATCTCCACCAACAGTGATCTATCAATTCAACGATAGTTCTGATACCGACATACATCCTTAACAATGACTATTTTTAGCCCAGACTTCCCCCAAGGTATCATACTGCTATTTTTATTTCCTTCACATTATTTTTACTTCACATGTTTTTCGATTTCATTCTCTTTTTGTCACCAGAAAATAGAGTAAAATTGTTTTGTAAGGAAAAAAAAGAAGAAAGAATGCTCTGAACAGAAACTGGTAAGAGGATATATGGTAAATTCTAAAAGCTTCAGAGGTCAAAGTAAGGCAAGATCCAGAGAAGTCCTTTGAGTAGATAAAGTAGAAATACCTGGATGATCTTTGCCAAAGCAGCTTTTGTGACTTTAGTTTGTATGAGAATAGATGGGAAGTAAGTGACAATGACGACTGTAAATTGTTCTTTGGGATCAGTCGTAAAAATGAAAAGGAGCAATAAGGCAGTAATTGAAGATTGCTTTTATTTATTTATTTTGTTTTGATTTAGAAGAGATAATAGTATGTGTGTAGCCTGTGGGGAAAGAAACACTAGAAGGCACAGAAGTCATTAAGTTGAACATAGAGAAGAGAAATGGAATAAATGATAAACCATTTTTCCAGAATAGATAGAAGGGTTTTTAAATAAAACCATGGGTAGAAGAATTAGAGTTGGTGTGCCATAAAATAATGATAATTAATATAAAAAATAGTATATTCTCTGATAACAAAGGTATTAAAGATCAATACTAATTTTTGAAACTATAGGTATTAAAGATCAAATAATAATATCTAAAAATTAAGCAACATAGTAATAAACAAACCATACATCAAGGATGATATGTTTTCTATTTTTAATTTAATGAAAATGAAAACAGACTACATCAAAATTTCATTGGATGCATATATGCAAATCTTAGATGGAAATGTAGAATTTTAAATACTTATACCGAAATAAAAATCAAAAATCAATCACCGACACAGGATTTGAGCAGCTAGTAATACACAGAATCAAACTCAATATAAGTAAAAGAAATGAAATATGATGAAAGCTGAAAAAAGTGGAAAAATCAAAGGGAAAAAGTTGAAAATTGTTGTGTCAACATTGAGCATGATTGTGTAATTTACTCCTGTGTTAAAAATAAAAAGTTGTAAGATCACAAAAGGTAAATGGATTAATCTAAAATTAAGGATATCAGTACATTTTAGGAATAGAGAAAATGGTGTGATGTTTTTTGAGTGTGATAGTAAGATAGTGGTTAAAGGGCTGCAACACAGAGTCAATGCTTAAGCATGAACTCCAAGACTTACAATCTCAAATTAGGTGATACACCGGTACAATATACATCAACAGCTGAGACAACTGGCTGTGGTGAAAGACTGTTATGATGGAGTTTAAGATTTCAACATGGAATCATTCCAGGTGATAAGGAAGGAACAACTGGCATGGCAATGACTGAGCAGAAACGTAGTTAAGGTTATTAGAATTGAGATATTACATACAATTAAAGAATATTTATATTCACTTAGCAAATATCTGAGGGCTCACTACTTGCCAAGCTTCTCTGTGCTGTTGGGCTGTTCCTTGATATTACCTGTGATGTCTGATATTGAGATAAGGGAAATATCCTGTTTCAGCACTGAATGGTATCAGCCTACTCAATAAGCAAACATTTCACTGGACTTGACTCTAGATATCTTTTAATGGCTTCTGAAACTAATTCATTAACAATGAACGTAAAGTTTTAATTGCCAAGGATGGTCAAAAGTATGTGTAATGATTTCTGCAATGAAGAAAAGTATCATAGGAACTTTATAAACATTTTTAAGTAGGACAAGATTGTTTTGGATAAATACATAGTCTCCCAAGCAGAATATTTTGAAAATAAGAATATTTTATATATTTTATTTCAAATTATTCATCTCATGGTTTACATTTATGCTACTTTATACCCCAATTCAACTTCTTAAAATAACTTTATTAGTATTCTGTTTTGTACCACAATGATATATTTGACATCCTGATAATATGCTATACAGAAACATATAAATGTGTGTGTCTATGTTCAATTACTCTTCAACAAAAATTGTAGGTTTCACTTTAATATTTTCTATGTTCTGGTTTCACCCAAAAAGCAAAATTTTTCCTTTAATAATTGGAGACTGTGAAGTAATACAAGTTTTTAATAAGGACAAAGTGTTCTCCTGAGGAGACTTGGAGGGTCTGGAAAAATACTTAAGGGTAATTTAGTCTATTTTTATTATGTCTCTAGAGAGCTCAGATACTCTGCAGTTTTCACCCTTAAAAAAGGCCACATCCAAAGTAATAACCCTCATCAACTTTTCATCTATACTGCTGTTTCCACATTTGTAAAGTTAAAAATAAGGCTAGAGCAAATAACCTAAGACTTCCGGTATTATTATCATGTAAGGAATACCTGGTTAAGGAACTTTTAGAGGATGATTTGTGCCAATTTAGGAAAAGGAAGAAGACAGCAATGATGACATATCTGAGGTTAAGCCTCAGAAAAGCTTAACAGTTGAGGACCCTGCCCTAGGCCCAAATGCAGCACCAAAAGTGAAAGATTTCATCTCTTATCCTTGCTCTGCCCCCTAATTGCTATGAGAACCCGAGTAAAATATTTAATCTACCTCAAATCCTTCATTTACAAATGTGAGAACTCATTAAATTCACATAAATATTGTTAATCCTAATTTTATTTCCCTAGAAATGACCATAGAAATGTACAAGGCATACTATTATTTTGCACAGAATAGGCAAAGATTTCCTGTTCACCACGTTACAAACTTAAAATATTCTCACAAGGCTTCAGCATTTCAAACCTGAAGGATGAATTCAGGCACAGGTATGGCAGGTAAAATGTCTCCTTGTTGATAACTTTCACTCTGCCTGTTCTTTGTTATTTCCTAACAATTCCTTTCCTCTCCACTCTTCTCACTTTGCCTATTCTCTTTTTCTTCCATAAGGAACAATCTAAATACCTGAATAAATAGAATCAATGGTTCGTCAATAAATGCTGGCGAGGATGTGGAGAAAGGGGAACCCTCCTACACTGCCGGTGGGAATGAAACTAGTTTAATCATTGTGGAAAGCAATATGGAGGTTCCTCAAAATCCTAAAAATAGAAATACATTTGACCCAGGAATTCCACTCCTAGGAATTTACCCAATGAAAACAACTCAGATTCAAAAAGACATATGCACCCCTATGTTTATTGCAGCACTATTTACAATAGCCAAGATATGGAAGCAACCTAAGTGTCCATCAGTAGATGAATGGATAAAGAAGATGTGGTACATATACACAATGGAATACTATTTAGCCATAAGAAAGAAACAAATCCTACTATTTGCAGCAACATGGATGGAGCTAGAGGGTATTATTTTCAGTGAAATAAGTCAGGCAGAGAAAGACAAATGATTTCCCTCATTTGTGGAGTATAACAATGAAGCAAAACTGAAGGAACAAAATAACAGCAGACTCACAGACTCCAAGAAGGGATTACTGGTTACCAAAGGGGAAGGGTTGGGGTGGGTGGGTGGTAAGGGAGGGAGAAGGGGATTGTGGGTTAACATGATTAGTACACATGGTGTATGTGGGGTCACGGGGAAGGCAGTACAGCACAGAGAAGACAAATAGAGACTGTGGCATCTTACTACACTGATGGACAGTCACTGCAATGGGGTATGGGCATGGACTCAATAATAAGGGTGAATGTAGTAACCACATTGTTTTCCTTGTGAAACCTTCATAAGAGTGTATATCAATAATACCTTAATAAAAAAAACCAATGGTTCAATAAAATAATTCACACCAAGTTACGGATGATATTTTTTTTTAATTCCAGGGAAATTTTCTACCCAAGTAAGGAAAATACTATTTTGCATGATGCACAGAGTAACAACTATTCTCACCATGCAGACACTTCTCTATTCTGCCAGTCTCACAGAAGCGGCTTCTTCTTCTTCAAAAAATATGACAATGCAATGAACTCAAAATTCAGAAAAATGGCACAGTACTTATATTAACTTCCTGACATATGTGTATAACACTTAACCCTATACTTTGAATTTGTGTTCACTCCTTCTTTACTTTACAACAATTTTGTAAATTTTAATTGCACATTGTACCATGTAAAATTTAAATTTTAAATGTAAAATTCTGTAAAGTGAGTACAAAATAAGTCAATCTTTGTTCTAGCATTATTCACTATTGATAAAATGGTGTATCAAATATTTATAATTATATATACTGCATAATAAAGTATATTTCTAACAAGAAAGAACCTCCCTTTTAACTAGCCTATTTATGAGACCCAAATTCTTCACATAACTTTGAATTTCTGAATATTGGAGAAATTTCTATAGACTTGCTTCAGGCTTTGTAAATTTCAAACTCTATTTGATCTCCGCTATGCGCATACTTTGCAGTGTCAGATGCTTTGAGGCATACTCATATTAAAAAATTATACACACACACACACACACACTTTTCCATAAAAGTATGTCCCAAAGCATCTTGCACTAGGAAGAATGTGGATATGAGTGGATACTTTTACAAAAATTATGTATGTGATTATGTACGTATATTTTTGTATGCATGCATATCTACATATATGTACATAACTTCTATATGAATATGTCCCAAAGCATATATAGAATGTTTTTACAAATATATATGTAAATATGCATATTTACATATAAATATGAAGAATGGCACAAAGTGCAGATTTTCTATGTCTCACTGGAATAAAATTTGTATACACTTGATAAATGATGATGTTAAGACATATATTCTAATCCCTATAGCAACTACTAATAACAAAGAAGAAACACAGTTAAAATGATCAAATTACATCATGATTGACAGACATAGCAGGGATGAAATCCCCCTGAGTATATGGGTATATATTTGCAGGCTTTATGCCTGGACGTTCTTTTTCACTGTGTTGCTTGAGACCCATGTAAAACAATGTTTTAATAAAACTTTATTTACAAAAACAGAAGATGGAGTGACTTTAATCTTGAGTCTGTAATTAGCCAATTACTGTTCTAGGTTATTAAGGATGAAATCAATATAGCATGAAGATCATTAAAATGGATATATTACCGTGATATTTTTGTTATACATGTCATCTGTTTACTTAAGCAATGACATTAGTTTTACAGGAAGGCTGAACTTAAACATGGCAGGATAAAATGTACATTAATGAAAGATAACCATTTAATCAGTGTTATAATAAATGTTTTACAAATTCCAAATATGGAAGGACAAAGTATAAAAAGATAATTGCTGTGGAGCCAAGAAGCTAAAAACTGAATGGAGCAATGTAAAAATGAGACAGAAAACTTTATACCCAGACATTTATAATTATGATTTTAACTAATACATTTGCAGTACATGTTGTACTAGCCTGGTCACTGTTGGGAAATAAAAGTCATAAACCTATAAATGACACAATGACCAGAATATTGAGATAGCTGTCACAAGACCTGGATCAGCGTTTTTAGCCATAAGTTTATCTATGGCTCATTATATCATCAGAAATAACAGAAGGCGCCAAGCTTAATTTGTATGATCTAACAGAAAACCAGATGTGATGAATGAAGCTTATTTTGTATTATTCCTTTAACTGGAAAAAACAATGTAGTTGCAATGAGAATAAATGCCCATAATTATGGCCTGAAATGATGTCTTTGGTCAAATATATATTAAAGATTAGATTTTATTATAATGGTTTATGTAAGTATATTTTATTATACAAAACTATGAAAATTGTTAATTATGTGATATTTATTCACTAGCTTTAATTAATAAAAATTATCTATTTAGTAAATATTCTCAATAAAAATTTAATCACTTATTTATTTAGAAATATCTAACACTATAGGAGCAGAAATCTGAGTCCACTGACCTTCAACATTCTGAAATAAATTTCAAGAAAGACTGAAAGGGCATAAAATGGTCATTTAGGTGTTTCCAGAGTTTGTGGTCACCTTTTCAATTTGCATTTCCATTCAGGTACTTTTATCTTTAGAACAGACTTTCTGAAAACCTACTTACAGACTTTATACAACATATTCATGTGCACTGCCCAATACATCTTATTATCATTATTTCCACAGTCTGTATATCTTTTATGCAAATAATAATAATGTGGCAATTGAATTAATTTTATAGAATATAAATTTGTTTCCTCATATTATTTATGTCAAATATCCCATTTATAGCCTTCTCACTAATTCTGAGGGTTTGAAAAAAAGTTTTTCAAAAATGATTTTTAGTGACAATTTGCAATTTTTTATTCTAAATATATTTCTTAAAGCTTTTGGTTTAGAATTTTAAAAAATATAATACCCAGTTTTAAGTCTACCTCTTGTTTGAATATTTCCTGATCATTCTTTTTTTGAAAAACTCAGTTCTATGATATGTATTCAATTTTAAATTTTTCTTTCATTCAAGATAGTTTGGGGTACATAATGAATTGAGTTTCTCTGACAATGAATTTCAAATAGATTTTGGATGTGAGATTAAGAGGTAAAAGATATTCTACATCTCCCTAAAGTGAATACTCCATTTATTTAATGGGTGGTTTGTTTGCTTTAAGGCAGTCTTTCAATTTGTACCACTGGTAATACACCCACCAGGAGGCAGGTTGGCCTTTCCACCCTACATATATTTAATGCCTCCTTTAGTCCCCAGCATCCATTTTCCCTAACCAGTTGGGGCATATCTTGTAAACAGAATAAATAATTAGCTACTTAACAGCTTCTTAGTTGCAACATGAATTTTTAAACACGTAAGTGCAACATGGCAGAATGAGTGAACATATGTCTATATTTTCCTAAGAAAATAATGATCAGAATCACTATTCTCAGCAGGGGTCTTTAAAAAAAAGAGATTTAATGGAGCCTGGTGGCCTCAGGACACCATTCAGTAACCAAGAATGCAGCTTGGTTTCTTGGAAAAACTCTGGCTTCTACATTAAAAAAACAATACCTGTGAGCAAGATATCACCCCAATAAATTCCCTTTTAAGTGACCTGTATGGCATATTAGCAGCCAGAGAAATCAATGCTTTAGTTACAGTGTGATACATTTAAATCTAGTGTCCTGTCTCTTTATTTTTCATATCCTCCCAAACACAGTTAAAAAAAAGGGAGTTCATAATATGTTATTTCAATACTTGAGACCTTACTGTAGTATTATTTTTTCCCATTTTTCCAGTAATGGAATTGTTCATATTTTTCATGACTATAAATTTTCCACTTCCCTTTTCTTTCTAGTAATTAAAGCAATATTGCTATAAGGATGATACTGTAAGTCACACTGAAGAGCCAATTAGCTTTTTCTGGACATGATTCATGCAAATAAGCTTTAGCATGTCCTGAGATATTTATCCCAAATTAGGTCACGTTCCCCAAATTTAAATTGTTACAGTTCTCTTACATCTCACGAGAAAAACATCTTTTTGAATGCGTTTACATAGGCTATACCTTTTATTCATTTTTGCATGCTAGACAACTTTTTCAAAGCACTGGATCTTCCAATTCATTTATTTTTAAAAGTCTTGCACCCTTAATTACACAGCAGAAACACAATTTTAAGCTTACTGAGTACTTAAAAAGAGCAAGGAAAAAACTTTCCTTTCCCTCCTTCCCAATCTCTGTCCCTCTCCCTCTCTCCTTGTTTCTTTATTTCTTTTATCTTAACTTTCTTTCTTTTTTGAATTACAGGAAAAAAAGAGAAAAAAAAACCCTGCTTTCCAATTTAAACCATTAGCAAGACCTGTGGTCGGATACCATTATGTTACTAATGGATCCACAGTGAGATGTGACACCACTGTGCTCTCCATTGGGAGATACATGCACATAATACACATGTTTATTTTAAGTCTAAAAGGATATACTAATGGTTTCAGCACTTTAGTGTTAAGTAATGAAAAAATTTCCCCTTTGGTAGGAAACGTGTTGTAATGTAATCCATGTTTCATGGGATAATAGGGTCTTTTCTCTCTTTATTGGAACTATGCTGAAGTTTCTAATTGTATTCATGAATTCACATGAAGCATGGACATACTTGTAGTGGCACCAATTAACTTTCACCTCACCTTCTGTCACATATGCATCAGGAGACCTTATTCTCAAAATCGTCTACTAGACACATGGTTTAATGCCAAATGGATTGCCCTAAGATTGTAACTACATTGGGGTTATGTGTTATGATTTATTACACCATTGCACAGTTTGTTGGTTTGTTTTACTGAATTTCATTTGAATATTTTATAGCTGCTAAGTCCTACAAGTATAGATTATTTTAAAAAGTAAATAAAAGAAGACTCTAATTCTTAAACCTGGTAGAAACTATCCTATTCAAAATTTCAGACTGGGAACCAAAGGTCTTACGAATTTGGTCAAGCAATACATCTTGAGTCAATTATCTGGTTAATATATTCCTCCATTTTCATTTTCTCTTTTTATATTACTATTGGTAGTGTAAGTCATGGTAGGGAATAATTAAAGACAATTTAAGACTTAGCTAGTGGAAATTTTGATTGAGAATGTGGAGGAAATATTTAAATTAGATGAGGATATGATGCTTCCAGTTTGGATTTTAAGAAACCAGAGTCCATCAATAGATATAACCAGAGAATGAGCACTTGCCATTGATCTCTCACATTCTTTACACTTCCTAGGCACTTTATAATCAGGCAGGGAAACAGACAAGAAAAAAGGGTAGAAAGAACATTTTCTTAGATGAAGTTGTCAAGTTGTTCATTTTAAATATAAGCCTTTCTATTCATCTCCCTTGCAAATTCAATCTTTACTCAGAAGGGCACATATTGGTGGGGCATCAAATGCCAAGTGTTGAATATGGCATGTTTTGCAGTGTGATGATATAACAGGGATGCTCAGCTGTGTGTAGGTAGGTCCTGTCCAGTAACTGTGGAATACTACAGTGCTGTGGAAGAGACAGTGATTTATAACAGTGGTTTATCATTAAGATTTAATATTAGTTAAGTTCTGTTGTTGATGAGCACATCTTTTTGCATAATACTTGCACATCTTCACTGGCTATAGGCCTCAGTAAGCAGCTATCAAAATTTTTATGCACAAGTGTGGCTATCTTTAACAGTAATTTCCAGGAGGTATTACAAAAGACAGTGATTTACTAGGAATGTTCCAGTTTTAAGTTTATAACACTTTCAATAATATTCTCAAATCTTTTTCTTTTTGCCAATACTTAAGTCATACATATGGAGCTTTAAGACCACCATTGATTTTTGGTCAAATTTTTCACAAATGATGTTCATATAATATTCTTTTGTAATTTTGTTACCAAGACACATTAATAATATTACAAACTTAAATTTAAAAATTTAAAAATCTGTCCAACTCAAGATAGCAAATGCTCCTTAAAAACTCACTGACTAAAATAGCTTAATAGAGAATTAGAATACTCGAGTTTCTAGATTATTTTACTAAAAGTTGTACTTTTCTTAAAGTTGTGCTTTTTAAAAAATTTCACATTGTAAACTAAGTGAAAAGCAATAGCACTAGTTAGTATTCAAAAAATACCAAACTAATAATTACAGCACTGGCTTTTGCTGTTCCAAATATCCAAGAAGTCAGAAACACTTCACCTGTTTCACTCAGTTTCTTCTATTCTGATGGTTTAAGTACACAAAAAGCAGATATCACATACTCACTGAACACTATGTCAACTAAGATACAGAAGGGCTCTGTGGTTTTCCAGTGGTTAGACGGCTAGCATTCAGTAGGACAAGAACAAATTCACACCTCCTTTTGTAATTCCGTTCTTTGCATTCAACTTTACTATTTATGTTAATAAATGCAACATAGAGGCTGTAGCAATAAAAACGGCTTATATATTTAAGGCATTAAATGTAGAATGATACTTTCCTTCTGAGTTCATGTGATTGGTCTGGCATGCACCCTACATCTAGTTTCAGCTCTTTGCTTAAAACTCACCTAATTACTCAGAAGTTCCTCTCATTTGTAAAATGTAATGATTGAATGATTCTGTTTTAAGTGGCAGAAAAGTTAATCTGGATACCATGATAAGAAAGGCTATGGAAGACAGTAAGAGGACAGTCATTGCCAAGTCAAATAAAACAATTGTGCCGATAGTTGGAGTGCCATATGGAAAAATGAAGCCTAGCTTCATAACCAGGATGAAGAAAAATCTGTCAAGGGTTATTTTTGTTGCATATTCATGACCTGATAAATTGTGTTAATTGCTAAAAGAATGAGGAGTCAACCAAGAAAGGATTTACTTTGATAGGAATGGAATATGTTAAGAATAGCAATAGAGTTTCAGAATCTGTACTGGTGGTAGTTCAAGGTTTTGTTTTGTTTTGTTTTTTCATTTAGAACTGGCAGAAGAAAAAATTAAAACTTTTGTCTTTACTGATATATATTTTCACATGTGGCTTTCCCACATTTGGAACACAGAAATCTCAGAAATCTTGATTCATTTAATGTGTACTCAATTTACAACATAAATACATTAATACAGAATAAAGGCATATACCTTAAATGACCAGAATTTCACTTTTCTATGTTATGTTATTCTAGATAGTGTTACCTGCTGCACACCTCCAATTATAAATAAAATAGTTTTTTTATTGCTTTTTATTATTAGTGACTTTTGCACATAACAGAAGGAACAGTTAAAACTTGAAGTCCAAAGAATTTTAGACCCGTATTTCCAATCACCATCTTTCAAACTCCCCAATTCAGGTCAAATGTAATTTAAAACAATCAATTTTACGTACAAAGCATGAAAACTCTCTTCAATGCTAGTTGATGTAGATTCTCCTGCACTAGTCCCATATCACACTGAACTTCTCTTATATGTCTTGATGTTGTCTTCCTTGGGTCCCTGTGTTGGGAGATCTGTGCACCTCCATGGCTTGAGACTATCTCCTTCCCCAGATTGGGCAAGTTTTCAGCAATTACCTCCTCAATGACACTTTCTATCCTTTTTTCTCTCTCTTCTTCTTCTGGTACCCCTATAATGTGAATATTGTTCCATTTGGATTGGTCACACAGTTCTCTCAATATTCTTTCATTCTGAGAGATTCTTTTATCTCTCTGTGCCTCAGCTTATTTGTATTCCTCTTCTCTAATTTCTATTCCATTTACCGTCTCTTCTGTTACATCCAATCTGCTTTTAAATCCCTCCATTGTATGTTTCATTTCAGATATGGAATTTCTTAATGACTGAATCTCCGACTTAAATTTGTTCCTGAGTTCTTGAATATTTTTCTGTACTTCCATAAGCATGTTTATAATTTTTATTTTGAACTCTCTTTCAGGAAGATTGGTGAGTTCAGTTTTATTTGGCCCTTTTTCTGGGGTTTGTGAGATTTTGGTCTGAACCATGTTCTTTTAACATTTCATATTTCTGTGTGGTGCCCACTAGTGTGCAGAAACTCCAGTCTCTGGAGCTGCTCAGCCTCTAGAGTGACTTTGGGATCATAGGGGAAAGGAGCTGGTGCCTGGGGGGAGGAAAGATTTGTTTCCTGATTCCTGTCTGCAGTGCCTGTCTCCAGTGTCAGAGCCAGTGGGCCAAGCACACATGTGTAAGCCTCTGTGCTTTGTCTCTAGCTGTTGTAGGCGGGGCCTCCCTCTGGCTGGCCTGATGCCAGCACAGTGACTTCCAGTTTGCAAACTGGTTCTGGCAGGCTAGGAGGAAGATGCAGCAGGCTGTGTGTCACAGTGGGGTGTTGAAGCTGAGTAGGCACCCAGGGAGATGGAGCACCTGAAGCTCCTCAAAGTTCCCAACCAGCCGGGCAGAGTGTGCCCAGACCACCTTGTCCAGCCCTCCCTTCTCCCGTGCAGCATTCTCCATGCAAACCCCGCCCCTGCCCTCTAGCTGCTAGAAATCCTCTCAGACTGTCAGCCTCTCCTCTGACACAGAGCGGCGGATGCAGGTCCACCCCTCCACAAACTGCTGGAATGTCAGTCTCCTAAGCCCTCCGCCCATCCCAGCTCCCCAATGTCCAGAGCACCACACAATATATAGGCTTCCACTCACAAAGCAGGTCTCCAGGGATAGGCACTCAGCAGTTCCAAGCTTCCACCCACTCCCCACTCCGTTTCTTTTCCTCCCACCAGTGAGCTGGGGTGGGGGAAGGGCCTTGGTCCTGCTGGATTAAGGCTTTCTTACATTACCCTGTTTCGTGAGGTCTGCTCTGTTCGTTAGGTCTGTATGCAGTCTGGTTCAGCCTTCTTTCTTGTTGCTGTTTTAGGGTTAGTTGTATTAACTATATTTTTGTACTATTTGTGGTTTTGAGAGGAGTTCTCTGTGTCACCTCTCACACTGCCATCTTGAATCTGTTGGAAAGTTACCTGTTTAGATTGGGAAAACAATGTAAGACTTGTTCCACAGTGTAATATGAGAAGAATACTCAATGTGACAGAAACAAATAATGCCCCCATATGAACATATGACAACCCCCAAAACGTTTTCAAAACTCATCTAGTCACAAAAGTGTTATTATAGAATATAGGAATAATAATAGAAACAGTGACTAGAAATTAATTGTATATTGATTCTTATTTACTCATTTTCAGATTGTTCCATTATTTTTATTTTGTCTGATTTTGTTGATTACCTTTCCTAACATGTTTTAGGATTTTCATTTGCAAGCTCACTTACTGGATTTCTACAATTTTTCCCCTACTTACTCCTATATGTTAACGTATTGTGATTGTGCAGACTAAGTGTTCTTTTGTTTTCCTGAAGGATCTTACTTCCACTGCATGGTGATGGCAGATGTTTAAATGTCACAGCTCCAATCATTTTAGGATTAGGTGACTTAGCTCAAGTCTGATTAGAAGTTCTACCTCCAGTGGCCCCAGGTATAAGGTCAGTGGCAGCCTCATTTTGCAGGTACAGGGCCCATGTGCAGGCCCCTAATTTCATACACAAGCTTCCTTCAGGTAACTACATTATTATTGGTATTACATTTTTTTCCTTGGTACTTTGAACATGTTCCTTTTTTCTTTCTTTTTTTTTGTTTGCTTATCACATAATTGCAGAGGGTGAGAGTATCTATTGGCTCCATCCCTTCCTCATTATTCTCTTTGCCTTAGCTCATTATCTTTAACATATTGTAATAATATTGCAATAATTTCCTCTTGAGAAGCCCCTCAGAGGTAGAAATAACATATCTTTAAGGCTGATAGAATGATGTAGCAGACTAAGTCAGAATAGGTATCTTGGATGAAATATTATTCAGCCATAAAAAGAAAGGGTATTATGCTAAGCAAAATAAGTCAGGAAGAAAAAGATAAATACCATTTCACTTACTTGTGGAATCTAAAACAAAACACAACAAAATGAACAAAATAGCAGTAGACTCATAGACACTGAGAAGTGACTGGTGGTCACCAGGGGGGAGGGTTTGGGGTGGGCAGGTGGGGAGGGTGAAGAGGATAAAGGGTCACAAAAATTTTCAATCATAATAGAAGTTGGCCATGGGGATAGTAGTACAGCATGGAGAATATAGCCACTGATTCTGTAATATCTGTGTATGTTGATCGATAGTAACTGTACTAGTTGGGGTGAAGATTTAATAATGTAGGTAACTGCTAAACCACTGCGTTGTATACTTCAAACAAATATAAGATTGTATATCAACTATACTTCAACAAAAAAGAAAGAAAGAAGTATCAAAGGAAGAGGAAGGTAAAAAGCTTCGATAGGGAGTTCAGTTTTGAGATCCTGTAAAGCATCCAGGAGACTCTAAGATACATCAGATAATGTGTCTTCAATAGTATTTAATGAAAGTATTGTTGACCTGCATATCAGAAACTTGTTTGGTTTTTTTTTTAACACTTAAGTTCCTCTTAGCAAATTTCAGTTATATATTACAGTACTACCAAATATACTCACCATGTTATACATTAGATCTTCATGCCTTATCAGCTTACAACTGAACATTTATATGCTTTTACCAGCCTCTCCGAATTCCCACCCCACCTCGCCCCCAGTCCCTGGCACTGTTGTCACTCTTATCCTTTATTCTCCATTCATATTTATTTTATTTATTTATTTTTGCTTTTGATGTGTGTGTGTGTCTGTCTCTCTGAGTTATTTTTCAGTAGCACTGTTCAGCTTATTTATCATGTAGGCTCTGTTTTCATTATATGTAGTTGTTTTTCTTAGTAATACCAGCTTGGTAATTATACCAGGTTACTATAAAAATCAACAGGTTATACTTAAAGAATTTGTAGAGCCCTGTACAAAATTAAATTGCAGAGTTCTATATCAAACTAAGGAATGGTTATTATTAAGTGATTTAGTACCACATTTAATAAGACTAAACCTAGATGATATTTTATACTATTATTATTTGTTTATAATTAGCATATTTAAACAGGGTCATTAAAAAATCTACAGCATTGTATTAACACTTTCTGAATATTACAGGTCTTCTAGGGTACTGTATAACACTGCAAAACTTATTTTTACCATAGACTTCTATTTAATTTCTGAGAGCCCCTTTGCATCTTAAACTCTGGATATACTATATTTGTTGTGGTTTATTTCTTTACTTTTTTTTCCCCATAGGCTAAATATATCTACTTCTTGGGGAAAAAAAAATCCCTGAACAAAGGTTAGTCAAGTGGTCAATTAATTTGCAATAAATTAAAACAAACTCAAAATGTTAAACAAAACTCACTTGTAAAATTGCAACTTGTTTAAAAATATACTAGGATGCTATATTTTATCATTTGAAATAATATTTTTGGAAATAATCAACAATCAGTGATTAAATTTCCTTAAGTTATATGCAAAAATACTTGAGAAATTTTTCCTATGACACAAATTTCCGTAGCACAAATCCTCTCAAACTTATTGCTAGAAATATCCCTTATATTTTTGAGAGACTCCCACATATACACTCAGAATCACATCTCTAGATCCCTACTTTCTTCCACTCTAACGACAATACCAATTGCCAGTGGCTGCTCTGAATTCTCTGTCTCAGACTGTCATTGTTACTACCCTGACTTCAAGAAATAGAGCATTGTTCTTCCAAGCCATCAGTTATTAACCTCTTATTTTTCTAGGGAAAACATGAAAATTTTCATCTCCCAATCCTGTATGAAAATCTTCCCAAGATAACTGATAATAAAAGTTATTTTTCCATTATGAGTCTCTTGAACCCTTCCATGGATAATGTCTAGTCTAACTTGATCTTTCACATGAAAATTCAGTGTTAGTGCATTTCCAGAACACCTGTATTATTCAGTCAAGTTTAGTCATTATATGTTTCTTAAATATTTGTTATTTTTTAATTTTGGGGGATATGGGCCAGAGAATAAAATTGAGGTTCTAAGCTGAATTTATGCCTGGCATAAAGAGAAACTTCAAAGTGAAGATGGTTGCATCTATGGCAAATTGAGCACCTATTCTCCATTTACTAGTTTTCACACTTCAATAAAGCTTGGCAATAGAAGAAAAGCAGTAGAGGTTAAATATATGGAAACACACACACACACACACACACACACACCATGCCAAGCTGAAGTGCACCCAGGTGATGACAGTGAATTCATCTTCTTCTAACAATGTTTAGTTCTGTTCAATCTTTTACTTGAATTTATCATTTTCATAAATATGCTATTTAAATCTCTTCCTTTAATGGGCATAGTTAGATAAATACATTCTCCAGCAATGATTTCTAAGGCTTCATCAAAAGCCATGTCCTTTTCTTCCAGGGTGCACAGCCATACTGTATTTTCCAGGTTCAATTGCAGGTGTGGTCTTGTGTCTGAATTCAGGCCAATACATTTGAGAGAAATACTACTTCCATGGTGGAACATGAAAATCTCCCATACACTCTGACCCTTCCTCTTTTCTCTTCCTCCCACTGGAAACTGACAGTGACAACTTCAGCTTCACTACACAGCTAAGAACAGGCTGACACTGGAAACCAATGCTGAAGACAGCAAAAAGTCTATCTATAAAACTGAATGCTAGAAAGATTTTTAAGTAGAACAACCCCAGCGACCTGCACAGATATTCTATAATAAGCCACTGAAATGTTTTTGTTACCACAGCCTAGGCTACACAAACTAATGTGGTGTCTCTGAGATCCCTGGAAAACTGATGAGTTGTAAATCTTAACTACTTAAGGATTTCATTGTCTTTCCCTCTTCAGTCTTCAAAGTTTTGTGATTTTCTAAGAGACAGCGATTAGATGTTTTTTTTTCTGTCTGAATGATTGTTTCGCCACAGAATAACAATAGCTAATTGGTGGGAAATTCAACTCAAACCACAAATACAACAAATGCCCAACAGCTATTGAATATCTGGAAATTAAGCCTTTTCCTGTGAGGGAAAAGGGCCTAATTTGTATTCAATTATCTAATTAATGGTCACAAATCACCACTGCCTGAAATGGCTACACTAAAGAGAAACCACTGTGTATTAAGATATAAAACATAGTTAATTTCCATTTCATTGGACTTCTCAATGATCCCCTGAGATCTGATTAAGCAATCGTATAGACTTTAGCATTGCTTGTAAGTATTCAACAGCATTTGAGATACTTTATCACCTAGAAGTTAATAATTTACTATTAGTCTTCAATATTCATTTATCAAATAGTGTAGAGGGAGCAACATATTGTAAAGGACTCTTTTTCATGAACCATTCATAGAAAGTAAGTAAACTGGAGTTTAAATACCTGCTCAGTGATAGTGAATACAGATATACTTCTGAAAGGACCAAAAGATTCTTTTGGTGGCCTATGTCATTCATATCAGAATCAGAAGTGATGGACATCTGCTTTTTGAAGTTTTGTTTGGACCCCATCATATATATGTATATATGTATGTATATATGTATGTCTATGTAAGATACATACATTTTAGACAACATGAGTGCCTATATTACACATAAAGGTGCTAAATATTGCCCTTAGGTTTCCAAGAGGCTTTAAACATTTCCTTTATCACTTCTGGAGAGCATTCCTCCCCCATAAATTGTTTGTATTGCAATTAAGGATAAAATGTCAATTTGTCCATTGGCTAAATTGTTTGAGGGCATTTATATTTTAAAATCTCTAGATCATGTCTTGCTTTCTGTGGTACATATAATAATGACAATGGCTAATGCTCACTTGAGAGCTCACTGTAGATTACACATGGTTCTGTGCGCAATACATATGTTAACTTATATAAAACTCCCAATGACTCTTCAAAAGTCTACCTAATCTGCAAATGAGGAAACTGGCTTTTGGAGAAGTTAAATATCTTGCCTAATTCACACAACTAGAAGTGACAGAAACGTGATTTAGGCCCAGTTGGTCTGACCCCAGAATCCAATATTCAGAGTTCTAGGACACCTGTTTTAAAAAATTTGGCTAGCCTTTTATTAGAAATCAATTTAAAAGTACTTTTGGTCCTGATTTTTGTTAATTTTCTACCCCCTCTCTCATTTTTTAGAGGATAGGCTGCTTTGGTTTTATTTCCACATATCAGTCAAAGCTAGATTCATTTCTTGCTCTACTACTTAATGCTTCTGACATAGCATGTTAAAAAAATGCTTGGCTTCTCTTTTGGTAATAATAGCTGGCAATTCCATATGGTAATAGTAATCTTGTTTACCGCATAGAGTTATTGGAGGGATTAAATTAACTTTTCAGGTAGGTTATAGTGAGGAACAAAATGGAGGCACAATAAATGATATTTAATAATAATAGTAATAATGATGTAAAAGTGAGTAGAAATGTTAGGTTTGTCTTCTTTATGGTTTAAGTCTGAAAACGAATCATTAAAACTAAAATAACAAATAGAAATAGCATTGTGGCCTTTATGAATAACAGCTGAAAGACAGAATAAATGTTCCTGAGCTACCATTATTCCTTTATCCAGCTAAAGTCATGGTAGTGAGAAATACAACTCCTACTGCCCACTGAAGACTGTATTTCCTTGAGCTCCTACTGAGCTTCCAATTACAAGAGAAAGTCAAAACAGTGCATGTCCTAAGTACTGATTACTACCATAGCTAATGAAGAGGAAAAAAAGGCATTAGATCTGAGTAAATATAGCAGAGACTGTATGCTGAGCACACCTAGAGGCCCAGAGAAATATTCTCATTAATCAAAAGACAAGGAAGACCTTATTAACTCATTTTGTAATCAACCCTTTGAAATGTCTTAGCTTGAAAGTAAAAAGCCACCCCAGAACCCATTGCAATTTTCTTACTAGTACAGTGGGAAGTTATCAACTATATTAAGAGTGGTTTTGAGTAGACCATTATGACACAGTTATAAGATTTATTTCTCTTCATATTTATGTCAAGCTACTACTCTGTAAAGATCAATTTATCTCCACTTAATTCACACACTATTGATATTTATTTAGCCTTAGTATTGTTTGCTGTGCTGGTATTACTTTTTCCTTAAATAAATTCAAGATGTCTCAATCTTATAATATTTTCCTTCAATCATTTATCATTTATCAACTTTTCTAGTACACTGTTAGTAACTGGGCAAATGATGTGATCATTTTTTGGTATAATATGAAGACAGCATCATCTATACATCATGTCTTAGATTTTTAATTAAATCAACTTTGAACCACATTAAGATACTGAATGTTAAATAGATATATCTCGTTGTTGTCCCTTGTGTTGGTAAATTACACTCTTTCATTCTTTGGTACTGCCAAGAAGTGGTAACTCCATGCTCATTTTTCTCAATATTCTATTTCAAATAAACATACCTATTGGATGTGCATATCTATCCTGCTTCAATATAATCCTCAGAAACAGAAAGATATCTAAATAATGCCATCCATTCAGCTAGTTCTGTCCTGTATTTCCTTTCTTTTCTCAGATATCTCTCCTTCTACCTCTCCACACAGCACACAGAATTATTTGGAGACTTATTTCCTCATTTACTTTGCTTGCTGCACATCATTCAAATGTAAATGAAGTATTTCTTCCCTGGCACTCAGTTTTGGTATAGTTGACCTTCTATTTATAAAGCAAGACTGATCTATGATATTTGTTGCCTATGTTTTTACTAAAAAGGTTAACTTCCTTATTTATATCCCAAGTTGTTGCTCCAAATCAATCTCGTTTTCACAAATATATTGAATCCCTTTTCCTTACTTGAAAACCAGTCTATATGAACACAGTAAAATAAAACAAGATGAAGGATAAATTAAAATTTCCATTTCAATATTTTAATATTTTTGACATATGCATATATTTCTACCTTTTCAGATTAGTTTTTATCTCAACATCATTTGGGATACACAAGACGGAAAGAAAAATAAATGTCTGAATATTGTTCTCTCACTTATTAAACTTAACATTCTCTTAGCCCCATGGAAGCAAGAGTAAAAACATGAAAGTATGGAGAGTTTGTATTATATGGTACTAATTATGCCTCAGATCAATAATTTTACCAATCACTGTCCTAATTGATGACTTCCTCACTCCTCATTTGGCTTTGGCATCATTCACAAGTGAAATGTTTATTCTTGTTCTTTTATTCAATCCTTCCTTCAAAGTGATGTCAAAATGTATTTTATAAAATACAACTGTCCTTCATAATCTACATAATATTCCATATAAATATGTGTGAGTCAAAAATAAACTTCTCCATAGTTTATTACATTTGAAAAGTATTGATTAATAAGTACAACTGGTGAGATTCAGAATTTTAAATCTGCCAGTGTATATTGTTAATCTCCAAAAGAGTCCTACAACATTTGGGATTTCCCTAACGTGACTGACCATGGCACACTTTCACCTAGTATCATGGTGAACTAGTATAATGAAGTATATACAATGAGCAATTCTGGCAACATGGTGCAGCAAATTCCCAAGCATCTGGTCTCTTCATAGTTCTCCAGAGAGCTATGTTTGTTGTTTGGTTTAAACAATAGAATATATTTTGAACATGTCTGCTTGCTTGTTTTTTTCCTTCACACACCAGGCACTAGAAAGACTTATGTGATTATAGTATCTTCTCTAGCCTATGGATTTCATAATCTTCTTTCAGCTTCAATGTCCCCCCTCTGCATTTAATAATCTCCCTTTCCACACAGTGCTTCTTGAAGGTGTGGACTAATGCTTTATTCATCTTCTATTCTGGATATCATATATAGGAATTGGCACAAATTTGACATGCAATGAATATTTATTGAATAAGTCAATAAATATGTGTGGCTACTAATGCACACAAACTGTAGTTGGTCAGTAATTGCCCTCAGTTTTCTCTATTTTATCACTTCAGGCTTCTTTTGCATGAGCAACCAAATTTACCATGATTTCACATTATGAAAAAACCTCAAATTACTAAGGAATACAAAATTCCAAGGGTTAACAGGGCAACAAGCAACACTTCCTTTCTTCTTTCTATTATAAGAGCTGTAATATCTTAAATTTATCATAACAGATATTTATTTTTCAGAAATTAAAAACAGATTGTTAAGTTCGACTCATATTATAGATTCAGGATTATTCCATTTTCTCATTCATTAGTTTTTTTGAAGAGTAGCACTAAATTGTCAGTATCCTTTTGTACTGGTTAAGAATGTATTTGGCTGCAAAGAATTAATGTCACATCCAACATCACCTGATTCTCAAGCCTCTCCCATTTGGCCCTGATATGGCTGGCTCCTTATCTCAATATCAAGGCAGGAAGAAGGAAAGTGTGATCCACTGGCATTTACACTTTCTTTTGAGAAAGTAAATGTTTTCCCCAAAGCCAGATGTTTTCCCAGTTCCCCAACGTTCCCCAGAGTGGACTTTTCTTTAGTCACACTAGCCTGACCTGCATCATATGTCCAACCTTAGCTTCAACTGAAGCTGGGGAAGTGTGGAACAGGATTTTTCTGTTTGACTTCCATTAAGATCCATCCCAAAGGACCAAACATATTGCAATAGCAGAGTTGTGCTAGGAAGGTAGGAGAGGGTGTTGCTTTCTTGCCAGCCTTTGGAACTTTGTTACTTTCCTTCAGTATTACCTAATATGAAAACAAAACCTACAACTTGTTTTTGCAACAGAAACAGTTATTTCACTAAATAAGAATTCCATTGCATGCCTGAATTAAGAAGAAAGTACTTGTTTCTCAGATGTGATTTGAAAATATCTATAATAAAAAAACCCTAAGAGGAAAAGCCTCATCTATGTTTTCACCATTAAAAATGCATTTTTATAGTATTATAAAAGTGTATATTATTGAAATTTCCCATCTTTGAAATTTGGTAATTTTTTTCTAATAATTTGAACCACTTTTTGAGAAAGTATTTATCAATATTTTACAGTTTAAAGGTCTAGAAAGAAAAATATTCTAAAGAAGAAAAAGAAAGTTTTTTTTAGTAGGTGGAAGATAGATAAGTCCATATTAACACACTAAATAAATGGGTTGACACAGTGGGAGCACCTCCTCTCTAGGTCTGCAATTAGTACTGAAGGGAGAAGAGACACCAAATAAGAGACAGGAAGAAAGAGAGTGCTTCACAGATTTAACCATTTCACATTTTTCCAAGGAACAAACTGTGTCTTTTTTGAAGTTCTTAAAGATTCTACAGTTTATAAAAGATACTATACATTCATTTGGAAAATTACATTATTAGATAGAATATAGTTATTCAAACACATTTGATTATTTAAGTTTTTTGGTGGTTTTCAAATGAATGATACTTAATTGTATTTATCTACCTATATTTATAATTAAAATATGCAAGAATTTACATGTATAATGTTTTCTTCTCAACTTAAATTGAGATGATGGTTTCTCTTGCTATGCCTAAGAGTAGTCCTAAATATATCCCCACAAATACATACTTTTGAATTATTTGTATAGCATTAACATATCAAGAGATTCAGTTGAATTAATCAGATTCAGCTGATTCATTTCTTTGTTAAACTGCCAATAAAAAAGATATAAAAGTACAATATAATCATCAGTTACACCATTTTCCAGCTACAGAACAATGAGTGATAGATATTTGCCCCGATATAAATAGTACCAGCATCCTACGACCGCTGTAACACATTATCAACAACATAGCAGCTTAAACAAAATACGTTTATTACCTTAAATTTATGTAAATCAAAGCCCAACAAGAGTCTCACTGGGCTAAATTAAAGGTATCCACAGGATTGTATTCACTTTTGGAGGCTCTAGAGAAGAATCCATTTTCTTGCTTTTTCCAGGTTCAAGAGGATGCCAACATTTTTTGGCTTCTCACCTCCTTCCACCACCTTTAAAGCCAGAGATGGTAGCTAAATTCCTTTCTTGCATTGCCTCACCCTTACTCCTTTTCTGCCTGCCTCTTTACTTTTACAGACACTGGGCTCACCCAGGCAATCTAGGATAAGTTTTCATCTTAAAATCATTAATTTAGTTACATCTGAAAGTTCCTTTTGCCATGTAAGGTGACATATCTACAGCTTCCAGTTTAGAATATGGATGCCTTTGAGGGAACATTATTCTGTCATATATATAATATGTGTTTAATTTAATGCATTATATTAACACTTGTACTTTGAGAAAATATTCTTGGTGTTTCTAGTGGATTAGTGTGTATCTATGTAAAACAAATCCTTTATCAATGAGAAATTGAGACACAAAATAAAAATATCGGTGAAAAATTGAAAGATCACAGGTAAATGACCATACATACTTGCACTATAAAAACATGTTTTGAGGTCTTAACAAGCTTAGCATGTGTCAGGAACTGATCTCATATCTCAGTAACTGTTTTATCTTACCAACCTTATGAGGTGGGAACTATTATCACAACTGCTATTTACTGAAAGGAATCTGAGGTCCAGAACATCTATGCAAATGGCCCAAAGTCACACAGTTGTCCCATGGAAACCCATTCTGACCCTAGACTCTATGTGTATAATTTTTATGCTAAATTTCTCCCCTCTTAACCACATGACTATTATAAAGACTATTGCAATGTACTGTACCCTATAACAATAACATATTAGTAGTGTGTGGAAATCTCTTTGGAATATTTCCAATATTTGCACATCAAGTAACTTTGCAGTTGATGTATTTCATTTGCACGTAGTCCATACTAGGCTTTTGAATTGTATGGTACTTAATGAAAATCCTGACCTTTCTTACTATCTACCTAGTTATGTAAGCCTCAGTTTATTCATTTTAAATACACAAAATTGTAATAACATTTAACTTGTATTAAGTGTTCAACACATTTTTTCAAAAATTCCATTCAGTCATTCCATTCCCATGACTTTGGGTTGATGGTATCTCCAAACTCATCTCTATAGACTGCTCTTACCAACTTTCTTCTCTGTATTATATAGCTTTACTGGACTATTTAGAAACCTGAACTTACTATGTTTTTCTTTTCTTTGAATCTTTGCATATCTAATGTCATAATACAGTGCTCTGTTCTATTTATCTATATCTGTTTCTGCTGTATAGCATATCTGAATCATATCCTGCATGTGGATAGTCACTGACTGCTGTCCAAGATCTGGTGGGTTACCCTCATTGTTTCCTATAGGGCACTGCACTTATCCTTCATATTGCTCATCATCTATTCTGTTTCTGCTTTCTTGTCTATATTTCCTGTATATAAGCTAAATGAAGACAGGAATATTGTTTTCTTAATATCTAATGTATTTCTTGTGCTTAGCACTGTATCTAAATAAACAATAAATGCTTAAACACTTTAATAAATATATAAAATAGTGAGATACTTAAATTAATGTATTAATACATTAACAGTCATATTGTCTCATAAAATCCAGATAATTCTGACTAAACATAGGTATCCATATATGTTCATCCATTAATGGACACATCTGGAACCATCACATTTTTAAATAAAATTCCAGATCCTAAAATTTAAATTTAAATTCAGGTGGAAAATTTAAGCAGTTATCCACTTGAATTAGATAAATGTGGAGTATCTGAGAGTACTGCTAAAGAATTTCATGATCAGTATTTCTAGAAATGTTGATTGTCAAGCTGAAGGAATTTTATGTTTAACTTAAATTTGAACACTTGTTTTTTCTCTGTGAACAAACTTAGTGAATCTTTATCACACCCTGTTTACTGAGAAATCTTAAATGTGGCTATATAGAGAGAAAATAAGTAAATATGTAAAGCGCTTTAAAATAAGAGGAAAAGATACATATAAAAGATAACATTCAGCGATGCTGAAAAATTAACATACATTCTATTCACTCTCCCTTTTTAGTTTTAATGTTTTGCATTTACAGGCAAATTACAGGATTTTTATCCTAATTGTTTTTTTTTAATCTAAGGATATGTGCATTTAGAGAGAATGGACAGTGATAATGACAAATTGTCTCAAAGAAGGTCTCAGTGTATTAGAATTCTCTAGAAAATCAGAACCAGCAGCATGTATGTTATACATCGAGAGATTCATTATAAAAATTTGGCTCATGCAATTGTGTAGGCATGGCAAGTCCAAAATCTTCAAGGTAGACTGGCAGGCTGAAGACCCGAGGAATGTTGCAATTAGAGTCTGAAGGCAGTTTCTCAACAGAATTCCCTCTTCTTGCTTGGGAGGTCAGTCTTTTTCTATTATGGCCTTCAATATATTGAATGAAATCCACCCACATTACAGAAAGTTAATGACTTTACTCAACGTTTACTGTCTTAAAAGTTAATCCCATTTAAAACTTTCCTTCACAGAAACATCTAAAATAATATTTGAACAAAGGGTACTGTACTACAGCCTAGACAAATTGACATAAAATTGACACATACAATTTTCTTAAGTCATTTGTTTTTACTCTTTACAAATTTTAGCAAGATCTTCATTCACACTGCAAATCTGTTCCTGTCCTCAGAATTCTCCATCAACATGGGTGATTTATAAAAAACTGATAGCCACATAGGTCATACTTTTATTTTATCTTCACTTATTTTTCTCTAATGCCTTTCATTTATTTAGGTAGATCCAAGTTTCTGACATGTATCATTTTCTCTATCTATGAAGAACTTATTTTTTAACATTTCTTGAAATCCAAGTTTCTAGAAACAAATTCCCTGAACTTGTTTTCCCCTGAGAAAGATTTTTTTCCTTCATTTTTGAAGGAAAAGTCATTTGATACAAAATTCTAGGTTGGCATTTTATTTTTTATTTTTCTACCGACAGTTGAAATATCTCACTCCACTCTCTTCTTACATTCATGGTTTCTACAGAGAGGTCTGATGTAGTTCTTTTACTTGCTCTAGTATAGCTAAAGTATATATTTCCCCAGCTTTGTTCAAGATTTTTCTCTATCTTTGATTTTCTGCAGCTTGAATTTGGTATGCCTAGGTGTAGATATTTTGGCACATATCCTACTTTGTACTTTCTGAGCTTTCTGGATCTGTTATTTGGTTTCTGACATTAATTTTCGGGAAATTCTCAGTCATTATCATTTCAAATATTTTTTGTCTTCCTTTATGTCTTTGTCATTCTCCTATATTCCTATTATGCCTATGCTATACCTTTTGTAGTTGTTCAACAGTTTTTGCATATTTTGTTCCATTTTTCTTTCTCCAATATTTTTTTTTCTCTTTGCTTTCAGTTTTGGAGGTTTCTATTAATATATCCTCAAGTTCAATGATTCTCTCCACAGCTGTTACGAGTCTATAATGAGTCCATCAAGTACTGTTCATTTCTGCTACAGTGTTTTGGGTTCTAACATCTCTTTTTGATTTTTAGAATTTCCATTTCTCTGGTTACACTACCCACTATTCTTGGATGTGTGTGTTTTTTCCATTAAAGCCATTAAAGATTATCCATAGTTATTTTAAATTCTTGATCTGATAATGCCAGCCTCTCTACTACATCTCTGATGCTTGCGCTGTCTCTTCAAACTACATTGCATGCTTTGTAGTACACCTTGTACTTTACTGGTAAAAGTTGGCCGTGACATACAGGGTAAAAGGAAGCAGGCTAAATAGGCCATCAGTGATACTGTGGTAAGATATGAGGGACAGGAAATGCTCTGTAGTGCTCTGACTAGGTGTCAGTCTTTTAGAGAGAGCCTGTGGCCATAGGATGTGACCTTCACAGTGATTTGGGTTTTTTTCCTCTCCTTAGGTGGAACAGAAAAGCTAGAGAAAGCAGAAGTTTAGTATTTATCTTCCCATTGGTTATGCTCTGGTAAAATAGTTTCTCCCAAGGACAGGCCTTTGTTAAGAAGAACAGAATGTTCTGAGCTATTCCAAATGGCTATTTTCCCCCTCTTACTGCAGAAGTATGATAGGATTTCTCTCTGATCTTTGCTATGACTATGCTGGGTTCCTGGAAATAAAATTCATAGAAGTGCAGCAGATTTCCCTATCACTGAGTCCTCCTTGAATTTTTAAGTCTCAGACTGATCCACATGAGCTACGAGCAATTCATCATTGGCAGTTCTGGTCTTCCTACCCTGGCATTGATTCCTGTAGAGGTTTCTGCTCCTGAATTTCTAGTCATATAAAGTTGTGATTCTCTGTATTTGTCTGTTTTCCCTGTGACTTCACTTCTTTGATGGATCTTAAAAGAGCTGTTGATTTACAATTTGCCCAGTTTTTGACTTGTTAGGATGAAGTGATGACTTCTAAGCTTCTTAAATGCCGGACTGAAAACCAGAAGTTCTACCTCATACTTTGAAGCAATCACTGGTCAGTTAGAAACAGAATAACAACTGTCATTTTCCTGAGACAGTGCTTGGAAATCCATCACATAAAATGATGATTGGACAAATTTATAATAGTCATTATGACACCAGCAGTGAACATGCAGTAACTGAAATGAAATTGCTGAGTATTTAACATGACTTTAATCATCCTTTCATAACCACTGATTCTTGTCTAACCTGCCTCCTATTATCAGTTCCTTGCAGGTGCCAGGTAAAATAATGATTGGCCATATGCTTTGAAAATGACTGTATGGGGGAATGATGGGTGATTAGAAACAAGGACATAGATCCTTAAAACTAAAATAATAATTATTATTATTATGAAAATCAATTATATACTAATAATACCCAAAGCAAATGAGTAGCCTTAAGGATACCTATCAGAACTATTCCAATACCCTGTGTCAACAGTAATTATGAGTAAAGCAATATTTAACAATAGCTAAAAACAAATAGCAATACAGCATTTTTGTGAAGAAAATGCTCCTTAAAAAGCCCATCAAGTTCTTCTTCAGTCTTTCTCAAACTACTTATTCAGTAACAAAAAGAACAGTAGAAATCATATTTCTGGCCACTCACTCAACTGTTATAGATTCTACATCACCATGCTTTTCTAGGTTTAGCCTGACATTATGAATCATACTAAGTGGATAGAAGTTTCCTTTAAGCCAAAACTGGTTATTTTTCGAAGTATTTGCCTTTTAGTGGCTGGTTCCATGACTAACATCTTAAGTGAAAAGGAACTGATTTTTTCAGTAAGTGTAGAAGGCAACATTTTCCATGTCCTTAACAAGCAACAAGTAAGACTGCAAGATGATGAAACTACATTAGATGAGTGATGTGTGAATACATATACAGAGCCCTTGGAACAAAAACCTGCCTAACAGACAGGCCTAATCCTCAAATCTAGATGTTATCTACATACAGAATCAAAATCTGTAAATAATATTGGATTTTCTGCCCAGGGGGAACAAAGGTCTTTGTTTGATTTGTTGACTCTGTTGAAAACAGTAGAATTACATTAGAATATGAATTGACTGCTGTATTGTGGAGAGTAAACACAACCTGGAACAAAAGGTACTATTCTGGGTTTATTATTACCTGACAAATAGAGATTCATTTGAGAGATTCTAATCAGGGCAGCCATCTCCTCCTGGCACTACTGCTGAGGCTGGAGAATGACATTTTATTAAATTCAGATGCTGGTGAATTGTCAGCACTTATTTTGCTTGTATGTTCTGCAGCTTTCAGTGTTATTGATCATGAAATTTTAATATAATGCTTGGAAACGTATGCCTGCATTTCAAGAGCAGCCTCAGATTGATTTAGGCCTTAGCTGCCCTCCAGAGACAAGTCAACACCATTTTGTATATAATTCTTCTTACCTCTTCTTCCTTCTTTTACTCTTCTGATCCTCTCTCACCTAGTTTCTGCTACTTTTTTCTCATAGAAACAAAGTATGCAGTGAATGAAAGAAAGATTCTAAATCTGGTTTGGTTTAATTTGCAATATATAAGCTACTCTGGATATTCATATTTGAAAAGGTTTATTTAACTGAGCCATGTATGGTAACTCACTAGCAATAACCTATATTTAAATATTACTACATTATGTTACTTTTCCTAAGTTTTATTTAACTTTACAACAATGGTTATAATCAAATTTCTTATAATTCAACTCACACAAATAATAATAATTAACATAATAAAGTTATATTCTATTTACTCTTACGTGGCTTCATAATTAATAATAATTTCATTTTACATTTGACAGAATGGCAAATTTCAATTCTATGATTTTAGGATCTATTTATACCCTTATGGCCTTGTGAATGATATCTCTCCCTATAGAGCTATGAAGTCACTTTTCTTTTTTCCCACTCTTCCCATTTACATTGCTGTTAGCAGAGGAAGACCATTACCTGTCTTTACTTGTGTTGGCATTATAAGAAGATTGAAAGTCTGTTCAGTACATTGATTTTTTCCCCCCAACAACTTGATTACTGCAATTCCCCATTAGCTGGCTGCTTTTCAACTACTATATCAAATTGCAGTATATACAAAGCTGAGCTACTAGGCTGGTGGTCTGCAACCACATACTGGGAGACAGCAGAATCAGCTTAATTCCTTTTCTTCAGTCGCCTTTCAGAGGGGTTACATGGACTGCAATCTCTTTTAATTTTACTAAAATGTTTAATATCTTTAGCTGTAGTGAAAAGTTTTCTAGATTATGTCACAGTGGCAGTGAGGTAACCTGCAAAGTCACAAACACAAAAAATCCATCCTTTCCAAAAGGTGACTAAATTCAACTTCAGTTAGTATGGAGAAAACTGCTTAAGAGTTACAGTGTACATAAGAGGAACTACTCCAAGTGAGTGGCATATATCAGAAGCATCAGTCTCTCTGATAAATTACCTTTCATTTCATACAATGAGTGAATAAATTAATGAAAGGAAGAAATTGCAAGAGTAACATGCCTTGGAGAAATTGGGATCTATTCTACAAGAAATTTCATTGTCTGATTTTGAAATATTGGCATTAGAATAAAAAGAAAGACAATATATATACATATATTGAACAAATAACTTTAAAAGAATGACATTTTTGAGATAAAATAATTTTCACAAGTTTATAATAAAATAATAAATGAAAGAAACATCTTAATGTATTTTTCTGTCTAATAAGCAAACTGGTTAATACTTCTATCATATACAGAAAACATGTTTGAATGAAAGTTCATATATATATATTAAAAGTTCATATATATATATATATTTATATATTGGATAACTAGGAGAAAAATAAATTCAGGTGGTCTTGTAATTCACAAGGAAAATGCAGCTCTTAGCAAAATATACAAAGCCTGAAGCTTTGAAATACATTTTTATAACTAGAAAATGAATATATTTAAAATATATAAATCCCAGTAATTACTGGGTTGGGGCAGAATTCATATACTTGCAAACACCCACAATCCCTAGTCTACAATTCTGAAATCCTGAAGAGCCTAAAAACCAAAGATTTTTGTTTGTTACTACTTATTTATGTAGTTAGGTATTTATTTAATTTTTAATTTATTTGTATTTTTTAATTTGGTAACTCACTAGACAGCCTAATTCAACTAAAACTCTTTCAACAGTAAAATCTGACTTCAGTTTTGAATAGGTTTGTTTATTGATATTCATTTATCCCAGTTTGTTAGGAGGCTATTTTTTGAACTTAGTAGGAATATGCATATGTATGGCTACAAAAACATTAACATATTTTATTACTTAGTGTTGTCCTTGAATCTACAGGTTGTTACATAATCTGTAATATTTACACCACATGAACAGATTGCCTTTCTAAACAGTCGTGAATTCTGAGACATTTTTGGTTCCATAGGTTTTACATAAAGAACTGTGGGCCTGTACAGTGGTAGTGGCATTGTACAGTGGTGTTTTTTTATTCATTGATTCATTTCCTCAACAAATACATATTTTCCATCAACAACATGAATAATCTAGGCACTGATAAAACAAATAGTCCTTAAAAACTTATAGGCCACAGAAAAAACAATATATAAACAGACAGGCATTTAACTAGGGCAACTACTAGAGAGAGGGAAAGAATGGGAGGGTCAGGAGTCCCTTAATCTAGCCTGTGGCAAAAAGGCATGTTGAGGAGACTTATGGCAAGTAGGGAAATCTCAGCAGAGCTGAAATCTAGATAGGGTGAGATGTGCTATTTGGATTTAATCGGACCAAATGCTGGGTGTGGAAGGTCAGATAAGAATAATCCAGCAGTATCTGGAGTTTCCCAAGTAGATGAGTTGGTTTGGACCATAAGGAGTGAAATGGCAAAATGACAGGCATAAGCAACAGGTAGGAATGTTTGATTTGGTGAGAAGATTCAAAGAAGTCCACTAGAATTTTGTGCAAGAGCTTCCATATTCATGATTGCTTCAGTGATACTGGACTTTCTGTTTCACTAAACAACTGATTGGAAAGGGATAAACCCAATGAGTGTCGAGGATACCAGTTAGTAAATTGCTATGGTAACCCAAATACTACTAGATGAAAACTAGTGGTCTGTGAAATTGTATTCCCCTAAAAATTTTTCAAATTCAAGAACTCCTTGTGTTTAAAATGATGCTAACTTTTGATAATAAGTTTAAGTATATGCAACTGATATTGCTGGTCTATATATCTGCAACTCTGTACAGTAAATTTTCCAGGACAAAAGAGAGAAAGCCCAGAGAGATCAGGCTGGTAATTTTTTAAAATACATTGCTTTTAAAATATTTTTAGTTAAAACAAGAACATAATAAAATTAAAGCTAAACCTTTACAATTTATTTCTTTATATTCCATTCTTTTTTTCTTTGTGACTAGGTCAACCACTGTGGCATAAAATGGTTTTCTTCAATACTGCTAAGTAAGTTTTCAGGTTACTAAGTGAAAGCCACATGAGAGTTTCATTTTTATTTTGTTCAGGTAACATAATATGTATCAAATATATTTGTGAATGCAATCATGAACAAATGAATGAATGCTAAAAGTATAGAAGGAATGAGAATTGCTTTGTTTATAACTGTTTTTCCAATTGTTTACTATAGATTTTAATCTGAAAACAAAAATCTAACATCTTTGTGAATTTATCTGTTATTTGTTCTTACCCTACTTGACTAACAGAATGGAAAACTTGTCATTAATATTACACTTAAAAGCTATATTACTGAATTACTTCTCCCAGGCTGTTGTATGAATAAGATTTTTTTAGCTTAAAAGTCATTATGAGATCTATCAAGTTACTCTTTCTGTGATTCTATTTCAAGTTCCAGTTCTGATGAAACATGAAACAACTTAAATCTAAAATGCTGTGCCATTATTTATTTAATGTGGCCTTGAGTGAAACTCTGAGAACATATTCCTCCTTTTGTTCAAGACAGAATCACTGCACATATAAAATAGTAATATCTGCATACCAAGAAACAGAATCACAACCTTGTCCCCCCATCCTTTGCCTATATTACCCTTCCTTTAGAAAATAGCTGATTTTAAGTATTTATTAGTAAAATAATAGCTGTCATGAAAAAAGTACTGTGTTCCAAGCATGGCACATACATTATTTCATGTATTCCTTTAGAAACATCAATAAAATAAATGTTATGGGTGTCATTTTTAAAGGCCAGGAAATGAAGCTTAATGAGTTAATTCCTTTTAGATCAGCCTTAATAAATGGCAGAGCTAGAAATTCCAGGACTAGTTAACTTGAAAGTCATCTTTTCACCACTGAAGGACAATTAATACAATTTGCACAAACTTCTCTTGAGATATGTTTTAGGGTCTAAATTTATTTCACATCTAGAATGACATATGCCTTGCTATAATATTACATGTCATATAAGTCTATAAAGAGAATGTGGTGATAATTTAAATTACTTTTATTCGTTCACATACTGGTATTCCTATAAAAATTGAAAAACATACTCTGAAGATAATCAAGTTAGAGATATAAAATCATTAAGGATTAGTAAATTTTATTCATTTAATGACACACTGTAGGAACATAAAAAATATAGATTATAGAGGCATATATAATGACCAAGTCTTTTTTAACATTGTAAGAATAATAAAAAGTAAAAATTGCAATATTTATTGCTGTAAGTGAATTATATTGTGCTTGTGAAATAGTTAATCACTCTGCTACCATCCTCTCATTGAATCCTCAGGTATTTTAGGTGGATTTTGGTTTCCCATCTTTCTAGATATGATTTATTCAGAAAATCTAGAACTGGCCCTATTTCCTAGCAACATTCAACACAAAGCAAAGCCTTGCTTCCTTAAAGCTTCCTCAAAATCTCCTATCATAAGCCCAAATTCCATAAGTCATTATAAATATCCTATTACTGAGATGCCTCATGATTTCCCATGGAATGCTTTCTCTCTCACTGCAATGAGTAATAAGCCCAATTTGTTCAACTACAGGTATGTTCTTGGTGATTTTTGACCACGGACATATACAAAAACTCCATCAAATACTTTTTCTAATGAACCTGATGATAAATAACTAGTTTTTAAGCTCCAGTTGATTGGGTTTGACTAACAGCAATTTATTTGGTACTAAGAATATTGAGTTCCTTTGTCATAATAGTAAATAAATACTAAATTTCTGGGTTTTTTTAATTTAGGTATAGTTGACATACTATATTATACTAGCTTCAAGTGTACAACATAATGATTTGATATTTGTATATACTGAGAAATGATCATGATAGTAAGTCTAATTATCATCTGTCACCATACATAGTTACAATTTTTTTTCTTGTGATGAAAAGTAAATACTTTCCAAATAGTAAATATTCTTGCCTTCTCTTCCTCCTCCACTTATACCTTCTCCTACTTTTTTTCTGAAATGGAAATAAAGATTACAGCTTAGCTATAAGTATCATTATTTTTCCCCAGATTTATTGAGGTATAATTGGCATACAAAAAAAAAAACTGCACATAATTAATGCATACAATTTGGTAAGTTTGGACATATGCATACATACAGGATATGTTCGCCACAATCTAGGTAATAAACATACCTATCACCTCTAGGTTTACTTGTGTCTTTGGGTTTGTTTTGGGGGGGTCTGAGTTTATTTTGTTTATATTTTTTGTGATAGGAACACAACATGAGTTTTGTCTCCTTAACAAAATTTTAAGTGCACAATAGCTTACTGTTAACTACAAGTACTATGTTGTAAAGATCTCTGGAACTTACTCATCTTGTATAATTGTAAGTTTATACCTATTGAACAACTAAAATCTAATATCTTCATTATAATTATAAAATATTTTATTCAGCTGAAACCCAGATAACTGATGTGTTCATCAGCTATTTTCAATGATATACCACATTAACAAAAGGAAGGATAAAAACCATATGATCATATCAATAATGCTGAAAAAGCATTTGTAAAAATTTAGCATCCATTCATGATAAAAACTGTCAAAAAATAGAGGGAACCTAATAAAGGCAATATACAACAAACACACAGCTAACATCATACTCAGTTGTGAAAAACTAAAGCTTTTTCTCTAAGACCAGGAGTAAGACAAGGATACTCACTCACACCACTTTTATTCAACATAGTACTGGAGGTCCTAGCCACAACAAGACAAGACAAAGAGATAAAGGGCAAACTTATAAGGAAGAAGTAAAACTGTCCCTACTTTCATATGACATGATACTATATATAGAAAACCCTAAAGACTCCACCAAAAACTATCAGAACTAATAACTGGATTCAGCAAATTTTCAGGATACTAAATTAATACACAGAAATCTTCTGTATTCCTATATACTAACAATGAACTAACAGAAAGAGAAATCAAAAGAACAAGTCCATTTATAATTGTATAAAAAGAATAAAATATCTAAGGAATACACCTGACAAATGAAGTGAAAGACCTGTATTCTGAAAACTGTAAGACACTGATGAGAGACATTAAAGAAGACACAAATAAATGGAAATATATCCCATACTCAGAGATAGGGAGAATTAACACTGTCAAAATGGCCACCCTGCCCAAAGAATTTACAGATTCAGTGCAAGCCCTATCAAAACACCAATGGCATTTTTCAATGAACTGGAGAAAATAATCCTAAAATTCATAAGGTACCAAAAAGACCCTGAATAGACAAAGCAATCTTGAGAAAGAACAACACTCGGTTTATCATGCTCCCTGACTTCAAGCTGTACTGCAAAACTACAGTAATCAAAACGGTAGGTACTGGTACAAGAACAGATCTATACATCAATGGAACAGTACAGAGAGCTCAGAAATACCCACACATATATGGACAATTAACATACGATAAAGGAGCCATGAATATACAATAAGGAAAAGACAGTCTCATCAATAAATGGCATTGGGGGAATTGGAGAGCTACATGCAAGAGAATGAAACTGGAGTACTACCTAACTCCAAACACATAACACAACCAATTAAAGATCTAAATACAAGACATGAAACCATAAAACTCTTAGTTGAAAACATAGGCAAAAATCTCTTGTACATGAGTATGAACAACTTTTTTCTGGACACACCTCCCCATGCAAGGTAACAGAAAGTGAACAAGTGGAACTACATCAAACTAAAAAGCTTCTGCACAGCAAAGGAGACCATCAACAGAACAAAAAGGCAACCTACAGTAAGGGAGAATACATTTGTAAATGATTTATCTGGTAAAGGGTTAAATCCAAAATATATAAAGATCACCAAAGAAACAAATAACCCGATTAAAAAATGAGTAGAGGACCTGAACATTTTTCCAAAGAAGAAATGCATATGGCCAACTGTCACATAAAAAGATGTTCCACCTTGCTAATCATAAGGGAAATGCAAATCAAAACCACAATGAGATGTCACCTCATACCAGTTATAATGGCCACTATCCAAAAGACAAGAAATAGTGTTGGAGAAAATGTGGAGAAAAGGGATCCCTCCTACACTGTTCGTAAGAATGTAAATTGGTGCAGCCACTGTGGAAAGCAGTATGGAAGTTCCTCAAAAAACTTGAAATAGAAATACCATACAACCCAGTTACTGTACTTCTAGGAATTTACCCAAAGAAAATAAAATCCCTGATTTGAAAAGATATTTGCACCCCTATGTTTATTGCTGCAATTTACTATGGCCAAGATATGCAAGCAACCAAAGTGTCCATCAATAGATAAATGGATAAAGAAGAGGTGGTACATATACACAATGGAATATTATTCAGCCATAAAAAAAAGAAATTCTGCCATTTGCCAACAACATGGATGGGTCTAGAGGGTATTAAGCTAAGTGAAATAAGCCAGGTAGAAAAAAACAAATACCATATGATTTCACTTACTTGTGGAACCTAAAATCAAAACAAAACAAAATGAACAAAACAGTAGCAGACTCATAGACACTGAGAAGTGACTGGTGGTTACCATGGGGGATGGGTTGGCGTGGGTGGGTGGGAGGATGAGCGGGATAAAGGGTCACAAAAATCTCTTAACATAAGTTGGTCACAGGGGTGGTAGTATAGCATGGACAATATAGCCAATGGTTCTGTAACACCTTTCCATGGTGAGAGGCAGTAACTGCACTAGGAGGGGTGAGGACTTAATAATGTATGTAACTATAGAACCACTGTGTTATATCCTTAAAACCAATATAACATTGTGTATCAACTATATTTCAATAAAAAAGAACTGTTAAAAAATAGACATCATGATTTGTGTGGATATTTTGAAAAAAGCAGCCGAAGATAAAAGACAAAGGCAAGGAATGCAGCACTGGTTGGGGTTAATGGTGTCCTCAGAGTTCCACAAAATGATTTTAAAACCCAGAGGGTGAAAGGTCAGTGAGTCACATAGTGGCACATAAACCATTATGGCCATGCTCTCAGACCCTGCATGAGCAGGGGTCATTATAAGATTTGTAATAAATCACACAGATTAACACTACACTCACTATCTTTAGATTCTATAATTCTTATATGCAGAGTGCCACTAATTTAAAGCAAAACAATCAGGAAAAATTTATAAAGGAAGATAGAAGTACTTATTTCCTACAGTGACAATTATTTTGTGATCTTTCAAATTTCAGAAGAAAAATGGAAAACCCGTTTACCTAAAATGCAGTTTCAAGTGATATGCACTTGTCTAGAAGCTTTATAAGAAGGATACTTTTTCCGATATTCTGGCACACAAAACAAGGAGAGAAGTGATTTGTATTTCTTGGCTAGTAAATACATTTGTAAGGTGAACAAACATCCTTTGATTCTTCATGTAACTCCTTCTTTGCTTACTTACCAGAAAAAGGTTCAGTAATATTTTCACCAACAATGGATCTAAATCAAAGCAAAATGCAGTATCTTTATGAGTGCAGTTTTCTTTTGAATTCATATTTTAAAAGTTTAATGTGAATATTTGCTTAGCTAAGTGTCTTTGGATGCTAAAGAATTATGCTACTCTATTCTGATTATAAACTTTAAAATATATATATACTAAAAATGAAGCTTTCCTTTTAATTATTACTCTCAAAATAAATTGTTGACTACTAAACCTTTTAATTATTTAGATTCAATCACAAATGTTATCAAAACCAATTCCTCTTATTTTCTATCCTGTAGTCTTTCAAATAATATTTTTAGCTTATTCACAAAGTAGTGCTTAAGAGAAGCAAGAAACAAAGTTTTAAATTGTTTTCAGTGGTAACATTAATTAGACTAAAGAGAAGTTTGAAATCAATGGCAAAAAAAAATTTGAAGTATTTGTTCTAAGCTCTATCATTACCACAGAGTAAAGCATAATTGTTTTACCACAATATCTAGTAAATTCATATGACAAGAGTTCAAAATCATCCAGATCATAAAATAGTTTTACATCTTGTAATCTGGTTTGCTACTGCTGAGAGAGACTGAGATAGATAGATAGATAGAGAATTCTCAAATATGCAAAATTTGGCAATGGTTTCTATGAGATGAGATGACAAGTTGATGACACTTGGTTATTTTTGCAATTCTGATCACTGATGACCTGAATGTTTCTCCTTATTTGTATTTTTACCCACTATACTTAGCTAATATGCTATCAAGTCTCTGCTAATTTCCTCAGATAATAATCTATAATTGCAAAAATTCTTTTAATGATTTCCAGACTAACAGTTGCTACTAATATATATTTGGCTATTTATATTTAATAATTTAAGTAATCATGAAGATAATTCAAATGTTGAGAAAAATAATTCCAAGCCAAAATGTGAATGTTCTTTATTATTCCTGATTTACTTAGTTACTAAAAGAATAAAGAGTGCAGGAGTTCTAGAATTATATATTATTCTTATTTACCAACTACTACGTTACAGAAAAAAGCTTCTGAGAACCAAATGAATGGCAAAAATTTTGGAGAAAAAATGTTCCATTAGGTTTTTCCAGAGAGACAGAATCAATATAAAAATTTATTATAGGAATTGGGTTACACTAGCTGGAGAACAAGGAAAGCTGGTGGTACAGTTCAGACCAAGTCCAAAGGCCTGAGAACCAGATTTCAAGGTCTGAGGGCAGGAAAAACAATTCCATTTTATAGTTTTAGATAAAATTTTATTATGTCATTTTAAAACATTTTAAATGTTTGGTTTTAATTTTAAAAAATTGATATCCTGTCAATTTCAACAATTGGGAGATTTCATATCATTGGTGCCATAATGTTTCAGAATTACTCCAGGCTCTCCAAGTAAATGGACAAAATGACAAATATGTTTCTCACTACTTTTTTTAAATCTATATCATGAGAATTTCTAAGAAGAGATGCACAGAATGATGCCAAAGTTGGAATGGGGTGCACTTTCATGTCACTTTTGATAGGAATCTCAAAAAGTGTATTTTCTGACTGTGAGGTCAAAGGGCCTCTCAGTTACAGCTCAGTGTCTCAAATAAACAGTTCTTAAAAAATGTTTTCCCAACAAAATTCATTCTATTACTTAACTGCTGAATGAATGAATATAACTACAGATTTTATGATTTTTCATCCCAAAGAAACTAACCATCTTTCTTCCATCTTCATATTCTTGTTATAGAAGACAGCTTGCATTAAAATGGAACACCTGGTTGAAAGTATTTTCATCAATTAGTTTAATATTATACACTATGATATTTACTTGTCCTCACAGATACTATTCTAAATATAGCCACGACCAATAAAATAGCTATATTACTTGCTTTCATCCAACTATATGGTACAGAAAGAGTTTAAACACAATTTACTTAATCAGTTGCTTTAACCTGATATTTGATATATTAAAGTGCACAGTTTGATACCATGATTGGTTAGACAAAGAATGAGCAGTTAGAGACACAGCGATAATAGCGTAACTTTTCCTTGCAATTTTCCAGTTTACTCCTCATTTCAAATGTATCTGTGTGCTAAGATTACCAGATTCTAAATTTTCAAATAACACAGATACATATACACACATAAATTTTCAGTCAACTTAATCATGTGAATTTTTTAAAGATTATTTTATGTCCACATAAAAAATTTTGCCTGACCATATTATATGATATTTCACATGCCCATTTTTGTGATGATTTTTAAAAGGATAAAAGCTGAAATATTTTAACATAATCTCAGGGTAAAATAAGTGCTTTAGGAGATGAATCATTTTGACCCTTTGGTTTGGACACTTCTGACAAATCATTGCATTCCACATTTAAAAAGTAGCAGCTGAAGTAATACTGAACTTTCTCTATTTTTGTAAAGTGCAGAGATTTCTCATGGCACAGTGGTCACTGCTACACATTAACAAGTATTTATAAATTACAGGAAGTAAAAACATCTTGGTAATTATGAATGACATTAATGCAAAATCTGTAGGTGGAAAATATACACATAAAAAATAGAATTGCAATTTCCAAAAATATGTTTGATTTATTTTTGCAGTGAAAACATAACTTTGTTTTAGCATGCATAGTTATTGAGCTATATTAGGAACGGTGCCAACAATGTCATCAATTGTTGAAAACATAACTCCAGAATTGCTGGTAATTCATTGAGCTGTTTAACTATGGATTGACCTACCTCTTAATCAGTAAATGAATTATGTTGTGAGTTAGAAATGTATGCCATACTTAGGGAGGCTCCAATAGACAGGAAATATTTTGTCACAGAATTCAGTACAAAATTTTAGTCCAACTGAAGTTTACAAAGCCGTGTTCCTCAAAACTTCCTAATCCATGAATTTTTATAAGAAAAAAATCATACTATATTATTTATTGTTTGATTCTGGAGATTATATAAAATATTGTGAATAAAAAAATTATATTTATATATATTTATAGATTATATAGTTAACAGATTTTATAGATATATTCTTAAAAACTAAGATTATCAATGCTTCATCATACTTTTAACTCATTATGCTTTTTTTCTATAAATCTTAGATTTATTATGGTTTGCAAGTTTTCAGAAAGGATTGCAAGGGTGGAAAAGGAGAAATAAAGAACCACACAAGCAGTTCATAGAAGAGAGCCAGGTTGAAATTATTTTCTTGCCACATATTTGGAAATCAATTTTTCAATTTGGCATTGCAAGACAAAAACATGGATAATTTTCCAGACAAAATTATTTGAAAGCCAATGTTACATATTTTCCCTTTATGGTGAAGACTTTAGTTCATATATTTTAAAATTCATCTCATAACTAAATAAATGAATACATACTCAAAACTAGACCTAATGCACATACTGTGGAAATACACAGTAACTCTTACAAAATAAACTCTACAAAATTGAATTCATATCTGGTTGAGTTTCTAGATCTAACTATGAATTTACAGAAACTAGAAAAGACCAAAGAAAAGGTTAAATAATAAAGCCAATGGGATGAAAACAGTAAATCTAGGTTTGAGGAAATCCCACAGGACAAACCCCTAGTTAGGAGAAAATAATTTTCAGTAGGGAAAAGGGATGGAAATGGAAACTACAGATTAAACAAATAATTAAAATAAATATGAATAAATTGTAATTCATGAGCCTTAATTTGTCCCTGATTTGTACAATGGTTAAAAAAAAAGACAATCTTGCTAATTTGAAAACTGGGCATTTTATAAATTATAAGTTATTAATGTTGTGGTTATGTTTTTAAAATTAAGTCATTTTTAGATATGTATGTTTAAATATTTAGGAGTGAAATCATATGCCATCTGAAATTTACTCAGGGAAGAACCTGAGGATGTTGGAGAAATAGGGAGCTTTGATGTCAGACTATACAAAATCAAAATGTACCATTCGTGGATACTTCATTATGGTAGTACCTTTAATTTACATGTGTGAAATTTTCCATAATAAAAGAAAAAAAATGGGAAAAATAAGATTTGGAGACTGAACTATTTGTAGGAAATGAAAGCTTTGAAGGCCACAGGTTTCTGATGATAAAAATAGTGAGTCCAAATATGATCAATGTTTGGAGGCATACTATAAGGAAAACCAAATTAAGTAACTTTTTCAGTATGTATGCAAACTTAATCTTAAAATGAAATATTTTTGGGTTTTTTTCTGAGAAAAACATGAAAATCTTTTGGTAGAAGTAGGGTTATGGGAAGCCTCTAGAAGTTTCCTTAGATGATAATCTTGCCTATCTGCTTGTTTCAATCCTAGTTAGCACATTGTTTCCCGAAGACTACAGTCTGTCTGATCTCCCACACATAGTTTCTTTAGTGAACAGAGCTGCCATGGCACATCTTAAATGATGGCTGCTTAGTTCCAGGTATGCATCTTGTGGGAAATTTTTATTAAAATAAATACAGTACTTTAAAAAACAATAGTTTAAGACCCTTTTCACTAAAGGCCTATTTTAAATAAATCACAGGCTACCAAAAGTTGTAACTGTTGCCTTGAAGTCTTAGGGTTATAGCTAAATTAGGAAGTCCCCTAATTTAGGGGATGCTAAATATTCGCAGTATCAAGATAGCAGGAATTTTGTATTTTTTCTTCATTTAGTCTCAAACTTTTGGTACTGCCAGATTTCACTTCTTTAAGAAATGACCCGAGTTCCAAAATCTGGCTTATTTTTATTACCAAATAAATCACTAAAGATGAGGCTAATTATAAAAAAGATTGCTACTATTTATGACCAAACATATTTATAATCTCAACAGGCTGTATATATAGAAATTTTAATCAGGAGTTAATAAAATATGTGACAAATAAATAGACATTTTGTTAATGTATTTCTCCTGGGGTTCCCTCTGAATGTCGTTAAAGTTGTTTAAGGGAAAGCTCAAATATTTCTCAGGGGATACAATTCCAAAATGTAGGACTAATCTTATTATTAGTAATATGATCTTTGCATTTCAAATTAAGATAGGTTTAAGTCATTTTGCTCTAATGTCAGCCTATCAATTATTTTAGCACCATATGGCATTATGTAATTATAGTGAATTATACAATTATGTGATATGAGATCCCTTGGTAGGTTTTACAACTAAAAATAGAATGATTTAATTTGAATTGATTGTTGTTTATATACCATTTAACTACATGCATGAGCTGATCACATCATAAAGAAAAAGTGATTGCCATGGTGGCAATTAACATTTAGTTTGGTATCCAAGAAACAGTGCCAAGTTTAAAATTCTGGCCTTTAATCCAACAATTGTAAAACATGTATCCTGACTTCCTACCTCAGTTTCTCTAGTATTTAAATGAGTATAAAAGATTAATTACACTTATATGTTATATCAAAATATTTAAGTGACCACGGAGTTGTTTTTGGAGCTATAGATGTAAAAATTCTAGAAATCCTATTTTCTTAATACTTTTCTGCACTTGAATATGTATACGCTATGGCCTCAAAGGTTACTAATGATAACCATACTATCTTCTGTTAATTTTCTTAGCACCTAACCAGCCAGAATTAGCAATGTAGGCTTCCATTCACTGAACTCTTTCCCTGTATCCACATTATCTTGTTTCTATCTCTAAATCTCATTAGGCACCTTTATTTTATTTCAAAAGTGTCTTAAATACCTATGACAATGTGCCAGCTGGGTCCATATCTATTATTTAAGATTCTAAATAATGTGCCCAAAGTTTCTACATGAACTAAGAGACAGCCAAAACCAGCCCTTTGTGGTAGGCATTGCCTTCACTCTGATTCTTCTTGCCTCTCATTGTCTGGATGTAGCATTTTCCAGGTTTGTGTTTCTGACCATCTATTCTCTCTAAGAGATACAGCCAATCTTACTTATAAAGTTTACTATTACATATACATGGATAAATTTTGAAACTTATATCTTTAAATTTGACATCTCACCTACACTTTCACTTCATTTTCAACTGGCTGCAAGGCTATTTCCACATAAACATTTTTCTAGTACCTTTAAGTACAACATATCTAAAATGGAACTCATCGTTCATTTCCCAACTCATACTAACCAGTCCTTCTGACATTCCAAATGCAACACATTTTAGTCACTCAGACAAAAATGCTAAATAGTCCTTAATCACTACCTCTTCTTTATTTCTGATAGCAAATAAGATATCATACACCAGAGTATTTTTTTATCCCCCACAATTATTTGTCTTTTAATTCTTAGTGTTATAAGGACTCAGCCACATTATATATTCAGCTTACTGAAGTAGATCCAAATTCTATCCTTCTGTCCTGTTCTTTCTTCTTGAATAACCCATTGTGAATACATGCTTTCAGAGTAATCTTCACAAAATAGTTTTGCATTCCTTTCTTCATTTAAGAAGCCCCTGTAGCAATTTTATTGTCTCAGGCATAAACTTTGTCTTGTGCACACTTGAAAGTCTACTCTTGCTTACAGGAAATGTCCAAATCCTTTAAAAATATAATAATCACCCCTCAAAAGGACTCATTTAATCCAAACTTAATAAAAAAAAAAGCTTAAGCAAAAAAGAGCAAAGACCTAGATGTTATGCTATGGATAAAAGTGGTCAAATGGAAAGAAGATAAATATGAAAACATAAATCAGGAACAATTTATATAGGGTCTTGAATGTAAGTGCAAGATTAATTTTTACTATTTCAGGTCAACAATTTGGACTTTAAAAGTAGTCACAGAAAGAGAAACCCATCCTCCAAATACTAATGACCTAAAAATTCCAGTTGTGGTAGACTAGAGTTGAGCAACACATGTACAAAATCAATCTAGTGTTTTAGCCAGGTAGCAAAAGAGAAGTAAAGGTAGCATGGAATAAGAACATGACCAGGGTGGGTTTAGGAATAACAGAGCATAAATGAACCAAGTTGGTAGGGATGAATATAGACATGGAAGACTGCCTGAGAATTAGACTGGGTAATCAATGAGTTAAAACAAAATGGAAAGGAAATAAAAATAATGTAAACTCACAAGTAATATTTAAGTAGCAGAGAAAGTAATTTAAGGTTGCCTAGACTAATGCTTTTGTAGCATGCACTGCCTTTGGCATGAAGAGAAATTTGATTTGGAATTAATTCCTCCTGTTTCTTATTTATACTAGCTTTCTGTTCTTCAAGTAAAAGGCTTATTAGCACAGTACAGAGAAGAAATTAAGTAATTAGTAAATAGGAGTTGTAAATGTTATTTCCCCCTACATGTTTTTAAGGGAAGCCTTTCAACCTTTAGGAACACTTTTGCCTCCTGGCTGCATCAATTTCCCCCCACAGAAATAGTCATAAGAATAGTTATGTGTCAAAAACTTTAAATTAAAATTAATTGTCTGAAAGTAAAGTTATCTGTAATATTGTTCCTACATGGGATAAATAATGATATAGGAAGTTCATTCTTCAGCTAATCAGGAAAATTCATTACATTATGGAAGATATGCTCCTTCATTCTGCTACATACTTTAAATTACTGGTCTCTGAAAAACCTGCAAATTTGTTTCAACTGACTGATTACAGTACAAAACTTTATAGTACTTTCCGCTTGAACTTTGTGAAATCTAGCTGTACATTCTGCCATGTATACCATCATGGAAATAGTCAGCTCTTTGTAGTTAAATTCAAACAACTACATTCTTAAAGGAATATTTTTAAAAGTAAAGAAACTACCTTTTTCTTTCTAAGTTTTATAATGTGTTCCAAATATAACATAGGCGAGCAAATTACAAATAGGTAAAGAGCCCCATTGCTTATACATGTATACTTAAAATAGCTTAATATTATGTATTAAATTTTGAAACTGAGCCCTAACTTAGGTTTGTGTGGGATCCTCTTCTCTTGCTTTTTTACATAACCACCTACATTATCACATAGGAGACCTGACTTAGAAGCAATAAATTGAAAAAGATGTACTTGTTTTCTCCCCAAATGTTGTAGGTCAGTTAAATGGCATGCTTATTAATGAAGTTAATTTTCCTGGAGAAATCAATACCAAAGAGATGAAAACCAAAACATTTTAATTATTACATGGATTAAAGAGAACACAAAATTTAATACCTATCTTCTCCCAAAAAGCATCATTGTTATACTGAACACCTATTAGCTGATTGTGTCCAACATCCATTATTTCATTCATTCATTTAATTTCATCCAATATTAGTGTTCAGCTATTTCTACTTTACATTGAAAATATTTCAAATATGCATTCATTTAAAAATATAAATAAAATACATAACTGCCAAACCAGTAGATAGGATAGAATTGAAATTAAAACTTTTTATTATTCCTGCCCCAAGCAAAAAGAGGTAGAAAACAGGAAAAAAATCAATTGAAAAAACAGATTGAATTGAATAAAGGGAAAGTACAAAAATGTGCTTAAAAATCTTAGTACATTGGCATTCATAATAACAATGTGAATTAAGGGTAGAGCATTTACTGTATTAATTAGAGTGTGAACAAATTTCACTAATTTTAAGGCATAGATGTGAAGAAGAGATAAATTAGAATAATAAAAATAAACTGTTTACAATGGTACAACTAAAATATAAGTTCTCAGAAACTTTTAAAGTAATGACAGGAAAAGTTATTTAAGTAAAATAACAAAAGTCTACCAGAAGAATGCCAGATTCCTGATTTATAGCAATATTAATATCATCATCTATATATCCATCTCTCTAACCATAAAATATTTGCATTATCTGTGATTTAAAACAAATCTCTACACAGTAACAGAAGAAAAAAAATTCACCATTGAGATCAAGCAATTCTATGGTTGTCTGCTATTCATAAGGACGCTTGCAATATGTAACACTAAACTTGTCAGAATTATATCTTTATAGTTTCATGTGATATTTTAACACACATTGCCTAGTAATGATAGCATCAAAAAATGTGTATGTAATGATTTAGACCTCACTTAATTAGATAAAAGAGACAAAATTGGCAAAACATTGATTATTAAAGCTGGAGAGCACTTGACAGGGTTCATTATATTAAATGCCTAATATATAAATAATCTTTTGAAATAGAGTTGGCTGTATATAGCAAAATGATTCAATTACTTTATATAAAGCATCTATCAGTCAAACAATAAACTTTATAAACATAATTAGATGAATTGCTGATTTGAAATTGAGAGCAACATTCATTTTACTGTTTTCCACTTCTAGCTTTTTGGCAGATGACTTGGTTTTAGACTGACATATTGATGTCTTTTTAGAGATTTGTAAAAATCCATGTTGTAGATTCCAAGTAGATATGGAAATATGCCTAATAAAGACAATTAACCCTGAAATATTTTACGAGGCAATAGAAGCATGTCAAAAGGGCATGAATTATACCCATGCTATCCCAGTGATAAAGCTTCTGTTACATTGTTATTGAACACTGTGATAACAGCAGGAGAAATGCTTTTAAAGAGTTGGACAGAAATACAGATGGCTTCTCACCAGGTCATTCTGTATTCCTCTCTAGTCTATCTAGTCAACCAGTGTTTCACATAGAGCTAACATAGGTAATTAATAATTTTTCTTATATTTGAATTTCTTACCATTTGGATATGGTGGAGTTAATAATGCAATAAACAAAAAAAGACTAAAATTGTTTTTATTTATAACATTTTTGAACAAATTTAAATTCACTCACTATTATTGCTTCAAAAATATTTGATTCAGTTGCTATATCCTTTTTATAAATCAGAAGAGTAATATTCTTCATAAAATATAATATATAATATTGTTTTATGCAGAAAAGGAGAGGATTCCTCCAATGATACCAGCCCAGCATCCTTTCATCTGACTTTAAATTATGTAGATGAACATTTGGTTATCAAATGATTGGTCTAGATTACATAAACTACTGTTTTACATGCCCACACATATACATAGACACAATTTTTAATTTATGTGTAAACAGTGCAATATTTTAGAAAAAATGAGCAAAAAACCCAAATAAACAAAGGAGACATTTGATATATTTTCTTCTAAAAGTCTTAAATGTAAGCTTATTTATATGCATTTACCATATATATCTTTAAAATATGTCATGATTACTTTGTTTTACATAGCTTTCATTCTAGTCTATGTATTATCTAAGCTGTTTTATGTTATTATATATATATTTATTCTACATTATTTTAACAGCTATTTTATGTTCTCTTATAGCATTTTCTATAAGTTGTAATTAAAATTAAATTTCTAATACTTCCAACCATATACTCTCAAATCCAGAGCTAATCCTTTTGAACTATTTCTCCTCATTGTTACTTTGATGTCTTTAGGAGACTACTTGTGGCTTACCCCAATGTGTGTTCTCACTATCTTTTGGCTTATCCTTAGCTGGATCTATTTCCAAAAGAATAAAGATCACATTTTGTAATTTGTCTTGCATAGGAGAGGTCATTTAATTAATATTTGGCCCCTGAGACATAAGCAGAAATTTATGTGATAATTCAAGGATGTGTTGTTATTAAGAAGAAACATATTCATCTTCTGTCCCTTCCATTTTCTTGTAGACCTGAATTCAGTTTTAATGCTTAGATATTAGCATATTCATTAGACTAAAAAAGCATTTTGTCAGTACTTTGTATAAAAGTCAAAAATCTTAAATCTTAAGTTGAAATACATAAAGCAGAGATTAATAAAATAAAAATAGACAAAACTCGGGAAAGAAGCAAAAATTTGATTGCTATAAATTATTATAATTGATAAACATCTACCAAGACAGAGACAATGAGACAAAAAAAAAAAGATTCTGAGAAGATGGCTGAGTAAAGAGAGCCTGAATCCACCTTCCCCAACCTACATACTGAACCAACATTTACACACAGAGAATTTCATCCTAAAGGAGACCAAAATGAATACAATGATGGATAGAAAAATCTGATAAAAAATAGCGGGAGAAACAGAGACACAGTAAGGGCAGGAACCCCAGGGATATTGCTGGGTGGGTCAGACATAGCCTCCATGCCCTAAGGTGCAAGAAAAATGCCCTGCAGTTTAAAATGCAACTAGACCATAACTGAAATAACCCAATTTTCAGAATTAAATGTCTGCCACTTGGCAGGGTAACCCCTGGAAGCACTCTGGATCAGAGGAGCTGGCCAGTGTCACTGTTCAATATCCTCCAACATACCCTAGTGAGGCTGAGAGCAGGGTCCAGGTACACACACTAATTTCAGACATAGTCTAGGTGGCCTCCTTTTCCCCTCCCATACCCAAATGCACCTATAGGAGCTGTCCTACATTGCTCCCTGATGTCATCTAACAGCACCACTCCATTAGCATAACCAGAAGGTTCCCTGGCCTGACAGGGAGTGTGTATGAAACTGTGGGACAGCAACAACTCTGGAATACCCCTGTGTGGCACACAGCAAGCACTGGCCCAAGGCTGAGCATGCACAGCACCTGGCACCATCCCACCAGCTGGGACCAGCACCAACCCTGGAATTCCTGAGTGGCCCAAAGCATGCACAGGCCCATGAGAAAAGAGACACATACCCATGAGGTAGGCATTGGTGCCAATCCAAGAATTACTTGGAGTGTGCTCCCAAACCACTGCTAGCTCAGCACTCTCCCCCCAACAGTGTAGCATCAAGAGGTGTCCAACCAGAAGCCCTTAGAATGGGACCCCCAGATCTCACTATTAGGACCACACTCTGGGAGCCCAAATACCAGGAAAAGCCTGTCTTATTCTCATTCAGCTTCCAGCTCGCCAAAACCACAAGGCACATGCTGTCTACCCAGGAGACCTTCATACAAGGGCAATACATCAAGACTGGGAGAGTGAGCCCCTTCAACTAATTCATAAAGTTAGGAGACAGGAATATGCTCCAAATGACAGAATACAAGAACCATTCCCTCTAAAACAAAAAATACTACATGAAACAGAGTTACCAATTTCCCTGAAAAGAGTTCAAAGCAATTATATAGATGCTCACCGACATGAGAAAACAATGGAGGAACTCAAGGTGGACCTCTACAATGAGATAGAAAATATAAAAAAGAACCAGACATATAAAAAACTCAATAGATAAAATTTATAAAATCTACCAGAAGGAAGACCAGCAGACTAGAGGATGCAGAAGAACAGTAAGTGACTTGGAATATAGAATAATGGAAAACAGTCAAGCTGAACAGCAGAAGAAAGAACTAAAGGAAATGAGGATAGGTTAAGAGAGCTCTGGGACAACATCAAATGCCCTAACATAAAAATTATGGAAGTTGTGGAAGTAGAAGAGAGAAAGAAAGAAGTAGAAAACTTATTTGAAGATATAATAGTTGAAAACTTCCCCAATCTGGGGAAGGAAACAGTCTACCAGGTCCAGGAAGCAGAGACCTCCAAATAAGTTGAACCCAAGGAGGTCCACACCAAGATACATCATAATTAAAATGCCAAAGATCAAAGACAAAGACAGAACTTAAAAAAAAAAGTGGCAAGAAGAAAGCAACAAATTACAATTAAGGGAGACCCCAGAAGGCTATCAGCTGATTTTTCAAAAGAAACTCTACAGGCAAGAAGGGAATGACATATTTTCAAAGTGCTAAAAGAGAAAACCTCCAACCAAGAATACTCAGCAAGGTTATCATTCAGAATTGAGGGAGAGATAAAGAGCTTCACAGATAAACATGAGTTCACCATTAGTAAACCAGTATTACAAGAAATGTTAAAAGGACTTCTTTAAGAGGAAAAGAAAAGATTCTGAACATAAGCAAGAAATTTAAAAAAGGAAAAATTTTCCACTAGTAAAGCGAACATATACAGCAGAGGTAGTAGATCAAAGGCCAAAAAGGCAAAAGTAGTGAAAATAATTACATCTAAAAATTAGTTAAGGGAATCACTAAATAAAGGTATAAAAGAAAGATACATAAAATGTGGAGGAGGGAGAGTAATAAATGTAGTGCTGTTAGAAAGCTCTCAACTTAAATGCCCATCAGTTTAATGTATATTGTTATATTCATAGGATGTCATATAAAAATCCCATAGTAACCACAAACCAAAAACTTATGATACATTAAAAAAGAAAGAATGAATCCAACATAACACTAGAGAAAGTCATGAAGCACAAGAGAAGAGAGCAAGAAAGGAAGAAAGGATCAGAGAAGAATGACAAAAACAGCCAGGAAACATTTAACAAAATGACAATAAGTACATACCTATCAATGATTACTTTAAATGTTAATGACCTAAATGCTCCAATCAAAGACACAGGGTGACTGAATGGATAAAAAAATGAGATCCATCTATTTTTTGGCTACAAGAGACATACTTCAGACCTAAAAGCACACACAGACTGAAACTAATAGTATAGAAAAAAGTATTCCATGCAAATAGAGATGAAAAAAGGCTGGAGTAGCAATAGTTATATCAGACAAACTCTATTTCAAAGCAAAGAGAGTAACATGAGACAAAGAAGAGCATTACATAATTATAAAGGGATCAGTCCAGCAAGAGCATATAACAACTGTGAATATCTTATGCCCAATATAGAAGCACCCAAATATATAAATCAAATATTAACAGACCTGAAGGGAGAAATTGACAGCAACACAATAACAGTAGGAAACTTTAACACCCAACTTCCATAAAGGATAGACCATCTGGACAGAAAACAAATAAGAAAACAGAGGCATTGAATCACACATTAGACTAGAAGGACTTAACAAATATATACAGAACATTCTACCCCCCCCGCAAAAAAAAGTATACACATTCTTTTCAAGTGCACATGAAACTTTCCTGAGATCAGGTCATATATTAAGACACAAAATAAGTCTCACCAGATTTAAGAAGACTGAAATTGTATCAAGCATCTTTTCAGACCACAATGGTATGAAACTAGAAATCAATCACAAGAAAACAATGAAAAAATACAAACACATGGAGGCTAAACAGCATGCTTCTAAATAAGCAATGGATCAATGAATAGATTAAAGAAGAGATCAAACAATACTTGGAGATGAATGGAAACAGAAACAGTGGTTCAAATATATGGGATGCAAGCAGCAAAAAGCAGTTCTAAGAGGGAAGTTTATAGCAATACAGACCTACCTCAAGAAACAAGAAAATTCTCAAATAAATAATTTAACCTTACAACTAAAGGGACAAGAAACAGAACAATGAATGAAACCCAAAGTTAGCAGGAGTGATATAATAAAGATCAGAACAAAAATAAATGAAATAGAGACTAAGAAGAAAATAGAAAAAAAGAAATCAATGAGACAAAGAGCTGGTTCTTCAAAAAATAAACAAAACAGACAAACCCTTAGCCAGACTTATCAAGAAAAAAAGATAGAAAATACAAATTAAATCAGAAACATAAAAAGGAGAAGTTACAACTGAAACCACAGAGATTCAAAGAATTATATGAGAGTTCTACAAAAATTATGTGCAAATAAATTGGACAACTTAGAAGGAATAAATTCTTAGAAACATACAATCTTCCAGTACTGACCCAGGAAGATATAAAAAATCTGAATAGACTGATTACTAGTAACAAAATGAATTGGTAATCAAAAAAAAAAATTACAACAAACAAAATTCAATGACCAGATGGCTTCGTGGGTGAAATCTACCAAACATTTAAGGAAGAGATAATACCTATCATTCTTCAAGTATTACAAAAAAATAAAAGAGGAGATAACACTTCCAAAATCATTCTACAAGGCATTACTCCACTACCAAAACAAAAGTAACGACAAGAAAAGAAAATTAGAGACCAATATCCCCAATGAATGTAGATGAAAAAGTCCTCAACAAAATATCAGCAAACCAATTTCAAAAATACATCAAAAAGATCATTCTTCATGATCAAGCAGGATTTATTCCAGAGATGCAAGGATGGTATAATATCTGCAAATGTATGTCAATGTGATACACCATGTTAACAAAGAGAAGGATAAAAATCACATGATCATCTCTAAAAAAGCATTTGAAAAATTCAACATCCATTCATGCTAAAATCTCAACAAAGTGGGTACAGAGGGAACGTATCTCCATATAATAAAGGCCACATAAAAACCCACAACTAGTATCATACTCAATGGTGAAAAGCTAAAAGCTTTTCTTCTAAGACCAATAACAAGACAAAGATGTCCACACTCACCACTTTTATTCAATATAGTACTGGAATAAAAGCCATAGCAATCAGACAAGTAAAATAAATAAATGGCATCCAAATTGGTAAGGAAGAAGTAAAATTGCCACTGTTTGCACAGGACATGTTACTGTATATAGAAAACTAAATATAAAGGCTCCACCCAAAAACTATTAGAAGTAACAAATGAATTAAGTGAAGTAGTAGGATAAAAAAAATACAGAAATCTTTTGCATCTCTATGTACTAATAATGCACCAGCAGAAAGAGAAATCAAGAAAGCAATTCCATTTACAACTGCATCAAAAAATATATATATATATAAAATACCTAGGAATAAACCTAACCAAAGAGGTAAAAGTCCTGTACTCTGAAAGCTATAAGGCACTGATGAAAGAAACTGAAGACACAAATAAATGGAAATCTATCCCATTTTCATGGATAGGAAGAATTAATCTTGTCAAATGGCTATGCTGCCCAAAGCAACTTATGGAATCAATGCAATCTCTATCAAAATACCAATGGCATTTTTCAATGAACCAGAAAAAATGATTCTGAAATGTATATGGAACCACAAAAGACCCTGCATAACCAAAGCAATCTTGAAAAAGAACAAAGCTGGGGGTATCATGTTCTCTGATTTAAACCTATGCTACAAACCTACAGTGATTAAAACAGTATGGTACTGATATAGATCAACAGATCAGAATAGAGAGCCCAGAAATAAACCCATGCATATATGGTCAATAAATATATCACAAAGGACACAAGGATATACAAGGGGAAAATACAGTCTGTTCAATAAATGATGTTGTGAAAACAGAACAGATACATGAAAGAGAATTATACTAGATCATATCTTGTTTTGTTTACACAAAAGTAAACTCAAAATGGAGTAAAGACCTAAATGTAAGATATGAGACCATAAAACTCTTGGAAGAAAACATAAGCAAGAATCTCTTAAACAGTAGCATGAATAATATTTTTCTGGATACGTCTCCCTAGGTAAGGGAAACAAAAACAAAAATAAACAAGTTGGAAATAGTTTCTGCAGTAAAGGAAACCATTATCAAAACAAAAAAGGCAACATATTTTATGGGAGAATATGTTTTTTCAAATGATATATATCTAATAAGGGGCTAGTATAAAAAATATATAAAGTCATACAACTCAATACCAAAAATACAAATAATCCAATTAAAAAATCAACAGAGGACCTGAATAGACATTTTTCCAAAGAAGACACACAGATGACCAACAGACACATGAAAAGATGTTCCATATCACTGCACTAATCATCAGGGAAATGCAAATCAAAACCACAATGAGATATTGCTTCACCCCAGTCAGAATGGCTAATATCAATAAGATAGGAAATTAACAAGTGTTGGTGAGGATGTAAAGTGAACCCTCCTACACTGTTGATAGGAATGTAAATTGGTGCAGCCACTGTGGAAAACAGTTTGGAGGTTCCTCAAAAACTAAAAATAGAAATACCGGACAACCCAGCAATTCCAATTCTGGGAATTTACCTGAAGAAAACAAAATCACTGATTTCAAAATGATATATGTACACTTATATTTATTGCAACATTATTTACAATAGCCCAGATATAGAAGCAACCCAATTCCCTCAATGATGAATGCATAAAGAAGATGTGGTACATATAGAAAATGAAATATTACTCAGCCCTACAAAGGAAGGATATCTTGCCATTTCCCAACATGGACTAAGAGGGTACCATAAGTGAAATAAGTCAGACAAAGGTAAACACCATAAAATTTTACTTATAGGTGGAATCTAAAAAACAAAACAAACAAAAATGCCATAAATACTGACAACAGAATGTTGGGGAGTGGAGAGTAAAATAAGTGAAAGGAATAAAGAGGCACAAACTTCCCATCGTCAAACAAATTAGTCATAGGAATGGAAGTACAGTATAGAGAATATAACCAGTAATAGTAAAATATCTTGATATGGTAGCAGGAAGTAACTACACTTGGCCATGTTGAGTATTTAGTAATGTATATAATTAATAATCACTATTATATAATTATAAAGTACATCTGAAACCAATATAATATTGCCTACCAACCATATTTCAATTGAAAGAAACAAGAAAATTACTTAATATCAGGTGTGATATTACCACAATACCACCAAATCTTCAGATATCAAAAAGATATTTAGAGAAAACATGAATAATTATATGGCAAAAATTTGACAATGCAGAGAATATCAAATGGGAAAAATTCCTAGATACATACAACATATTAAAGACGGTGGCAGAAGAAATGAAAAATTAGAATAATCTGACATTACCTAAGGGAATCAAATCTAATATTAAAAATGTTCCACAAAAAGTAAAAGAATATAAAGAAAACAAAAAGAAATTGAAATCTGCAGGCACAGATGCATTCAATTGTAGCTTCTTCTGAAATAGTGAATGTTCCAAGTTTTTTTCAGAGCAATGGGAGAAGAGTTTAAGATTTTACTTTATGTGCTTGTAAACCAGTTATATAATAACCAGGAGAGGAAGTGTTATGTGGTCTTTATATATTTACCTGTGTTATGAGAATTTCCCAGACTTGCTACATTGCAATCTCTTTTCTAAGAAACACAGGAAGTCAATTTTTACATACTCAAAATGAAAAAGAAAAATTATAATATATTTCTGTCAATCATTCAACTCAAAGAGGCTGGTAACCACAAGAGAGAAAAAATAGTAACCCAATTCTTGGCCAAGAACAGGAATACTTATTTATCTCTGTTTTCCACATATGGAAGAGAGTGGTTCATGTAGTAGCTTTTGCAATTCTCATACAGCTTCAAGGCCCGAACAAAGATAGAGGACTGAAAATCCACTGCAGTTTATATCTAATTAATTACCTAATGCTATCTTAAATAGACAATAAAGCTTTTGTCCAAACTTTCTAAAGGATATCTCTTGGATTTCCAAACCATTCAGCCACTGGCTAATGAAAAGCTTTTAATTAATTTGGGACTTAGGATATTTATACTAATATTTGCTTAAAATAAGTGAGAGATGTGGCTGAGACTAATATAGTAATGGAGATGGAAAATAAAGTATACTTAGAGGAAATGTTTTAGAGGATAAGACAGAAGTTCTACCTAAAAGTTTGGATATGTAGGTTGAAATTGAGAGAGGGATTCCAAATAAGTTTTTGACTCTTCTCAAACTACATTCTATTTTTCTTCATTCATGTGGGGCTGTTCATGCATCATCTCTTCATATTCATCAGTGTTCTCTGAAGCAAGCAACAAAATCTAACTGCCCACAAATTTATTGAGTGAGTATGTGGTAGCTAACAGTGTCACTGGAGAGGTGGTGAGCCAAATTTGGGAATGATCAGAAACAAGAGACATGGGCAGCTGTGTGAACAACAGAAATCAGATTCCTGAACCAGGACCACAAGGATGGAGCTGCCCTGCTGCAGCAGATACTGATGCTGAACCTGAAACCTCATATTTCCACTTCTGCTGCCATCACCACCAGGATGTTTTCTCTACTGTCCCTTGTCTTTTGAAACAAACTCCTGATTCAAAGCTTGAAAGTAAGATAGGAGTAAACTGACCAGTTTAATCTAGGTCAGGTACCAGTCTCCTTGTTTTAAGGAAGGCTGGGAAAAAATAGGAGGGCTGGGAAAAAATCTGTATCTGGCTTTTTGGAATTCTCCAGTGAGATATGGGATTTGCCTCCATGCAAGACTCATATGTTGGAAACTTCTCCAGTGATAGGAAGGGTTTCAGATGCTCCAGAGTCAAAAGCTGAAAAAGATTTGCAAGGCTTACCTTCTTTACCTACTATTTAAATCTTGGTTTTGGTCAGGAAACACTTCTAGATTGTATTTCTTGTTCCTTCTGCATCTGTTTTCTTATACACATTTGTAGCCTCAAAAGTCTACATGCTGAAAACTCTTCAGCACTTATTCAAACAACATTCTCTGGATACCTAAAATGTGTCGTGTCAGTCTATAAGACTTTAGATAGACCTAGAAGTAAAGTAATAGCTTCCATTTAGAATGCTGGGAAGACAAAAAGAAAAACGAATACAATTATCAGAAGGAATAACAGTGATTGTTATGTGTTCAACAGAACTATGGAAATATGAAAAGGGACATTTAGCCCATCTTCAGAGAAGAGATAATTCATTCAAGGAAGATCATGCCAAAGTGGTATCTAGAAGGATGAATGAAGTTAGTCAAGTGAAGAAGAGGATAAAGGCAATACTTTTTTTCCAATATAAATCTACTCCTTAGAAATTAGCACTATAACAGGAATGGTTGGTAAAATGTCTGACATTTGAAAGAGTATGGTATGATTAAAAAACTTCACGATAATTGTGTCAAGAACATTAAATGATTGCACAGGTGGCAGAATGGACCTTCTGTGACATGAAAAAATGTTCAAAAGTTACATGAAAGAGGTTTTGGCAGCCCTACAGCAGGATTGAAGGAAGCACATTGGAATTATGGAGACAAGACAGGAGGACATTGTTCAATATAAGTGAGGGAGTCAAGTTTCAAATCCAGTTATGTCTGATTCATGTAAGTTTTTCACTCTGTCCTCTACACCTTCAATTTTTATTTTTATTTTTGATAGTAAATTATTACTTCAGGCATACTAAAAAACATAATTTATGTGCTTCATTTTTAAGTCAATCAAACCACAAACAATTACATTTAATTTTACAGGTTTAGATATGTGAAAAGATAAAAGGCACACTTGTATCTTCTTCCTACCTTTATCCTGTTGTAAATTTCTACAGATCAAATCTCAATCTTTCTTTCTGGTCCATATCAGGTGTCATGACTTTATGATGCTTGCTTTTATTCCCCAACAGAAAACAATAACTTTCCCAACAGAATGCTCACTGTATTTTTTTCTAAAATGTTTAATGACAATAATCACCATATATTTTAATGAATCTGCCTTATATATTATTCAGTAAGATTCTTGTGGGAATAACGAATGTATATATCAGAGTACCTTGGACAAAACAAGCTCCATGTTTTGGATTCTGAAAAAAAATAGATAGTTATAGAAAAAAAATGAATGAATGAATGAAAATATCATAAAAACACTCTGCAAAAAATAATGAAAAATTATTTCAATTGATTATAGCAGGTCACTGAGTTTAGGATTTTGGGAAAACAATGCTGAGGCAAAGTTAGTAAGGGAAAAAGTTTAAAAAGTAGTAACTTTTGAAAGAAGAAAGGGGGAGAAACATTATTAAACAGAGGGATAGTCAGACCAAGATAGAGATCTAACAGTCTTTACCAACCCAACCATGACTTCGACAGAAAAGAGCCCATTAGAGGAGTTCTGTGTTACGTCGAATGGCTATGCCAAAACACCACCTCTGTGCTCAGCTACTGTATGGGTGCCACCATAAAACAAGCTTGACTTTGGCTGCCACTGGCTTGGTCGGCCATTGGCCAGAGGTTGCTCATGGAAGAGGATGCTCTCATCATAAATACTGAAGCAGACGCTGATGGAACTAAGAAATAGAAACTCAGCTAAGCATTCCTTATAGCTAAACAGAAAGCTCTTAATTATACAGTATAGATTAACGTTTCTGTGATCATTTAAAAAGCAGCCCTTCCAATGTGAGCTATTTTTCCTAAAGGAAGATTTAGAAAATGGATACTAACATAAACTTCAGTGCTCATCACTACAGTTGGTCTCAACATCTTTTTATTTATTTTTATTTTTTTATTATACATATATATTTTTTATCTTTGGTACTGTTAATGTACAATCACTTGAACAACATTACGGTTACTAGACCCCCAATTATCAAGTCCCCCCACATACACCATTATAGTCACTGTCCATCAGTGTAGTAAGATGCTATCGGTTCTACTTGTCTTCTCTGTAAATACTGCCTTCCCGGGTCCCCCCCCCACCCCACTACATTATGTGTGACAATCATAATACCATTTTTCTCCCCTCAACCCTCCCTTCCCACCCATCCTCCCCAGTCCCTTTCCCTTTGGTAACTGTTAGTCCATTCTTGGGTTCTGGGAGACTGCTGCTGTTTTGTTCCTTCAGTTTTTTCTTTGTTCTTATACTCGACAGATGAGTGAAATTATCTAATACTTGTCTTTCTCTGCCTGGCTTATTTCACTGAGCATAATATCCTCCAGCTCCATCCATGTTGTTGCAAATGGCAGGATTTGTTTCCTTCTTATGGATGAATAGTATTCCATTGTGTATATGTACCACCTCTTCTTTATCCATTCATCTACTGATGGACACTTAGCATGCTTCCATATCTTGGCTATTGTAAAATGTGCTGCACTAAACATAGGGGTGCATATGTATTTTTGAATCTGAGAAGTTGTATTCTTTGGGTAAATCCCAAGGAGTGGTATTCCCGAGTCAAATGGTATTTGTATTTTTAGTTTTTTGAGGAACCTCCATATTGCTTTCCACGAAGGTTGAACAAGCTTACATTCCCACCAGCAGTGTAGGAGGGTTCCCCTTTCTCCACATCCTCACCAGCATTTGTTGTTCTTAGTCTTTTGGTTGTTGGCCATCCTTACTGGTGTGAAGTGATATCTCATTCTGGTTTTAATTTGCATTTCCCTGATGATTTTTGATGTGGAGCATATTTTCATGTATCTGTTGACCATCTGAATTTCTTCTTTGGAGAACTGTCTCTTCATATCCTCGGCCCATTTTTTAATTGGGTTATTTGCTTTTTGGGTGTAGAGGCATGAAAGTTCTTTATATATTTTGGATGTTAACCCCTTATCAGATATGTCATTTACAAATATATTCTCCCATACTGTTGGATGCCTTTTTGTTCTGTTGATGGTGTCGTTTGCTGTACAGAAACTTTTTAGTTTCACATAGTCCCATGAGTTCATATTTGCTTTTGTTTCCCTTGCTTGATGAGATGTGTTCAGGAAGAAGTCATTCATGCTTATATTCAGGAGATTTTTGCCTATGCTATCTTCTAAGAGTTTTATGGTTTCGTGACTTATATTCAGGTCCTTGATCCATTTAGAGTTAAAACAATAATCCAGTTTCATTCTCTTGCATGTAGCTGTCCAGTTTTGCCAACACCAGCTGTTGGAGAGGCTGTGGTTTCCCCATTGTATGTCCATGGCTCCTTTATCATATATTAATTGACCATATATTGTGGGGTTTATATCAGGGCTCTCTAGTCTGTTCCATTAGTCTATGGGTCTGTTCTTGTGCCAGTACCAAGTTGTCTTGAGTACTGTGGCTTTGTAGTAAAGCTTGAAGTTGGGGAGCATAATCCTCCCAGCTTTATTCTTCCTTCTCAGGATTGCTTTGGCTATTCGGGGTCTTTTGTGGTTCCATATGAATTTTAGAATGATTTTCTCTAGTTCACTGAAAAATGCTGTTGGTATTTTGATAGGAATTGCAGTGAATCTGTAGATTGCTTTAGGCAGGATGACCATTTTGACAATATTAATTCTTCCTACCCATGAGCACAGGATGTGTTTCCATTTATTGTATCTTCTTTAATTTCCCTCATGAGTGTCTTGTAGTATTCAGAGTATAGATCTTTCACTTCCTTGGTTAGGTTTACTCCTAGGTATTTTATTCTTTTTGATGGAACTTTGAATGGAATTGTTTTCCCAATTTCTCTCTCTGCTAGGTCATTGTTAGTGTACAGGAATGCCATAAATTTCTGAGCATTAATTTTGTATCCCGCAACTTTGCTGAATTCAGATATTAGATTTTGTAGTTTTGGAGTAGATTCTTTAGGGTTTTTATGTACAATATCATGTCATCTGCAAACAGGGACAGTTTAACTTCTTCCCTGCTGATCTGGATGCCTTTTATTTCTTTTTGTTGTCTGATTGCCATGGCTAGCATCACCAGTACTATGTGGAATAGAAGTGGAGAGAGTAGGCATCCTTGTCTTGTTGCCGTTCTTAAAGGAAAAGTTTTCAACTTCTCGCTGTTAAGTATAATGTTGGCTGTGGTTTGTCATATATAGCCTTTATTAGTTGAGGTACTTGCCCTCTATACACATTTTGTTGGGAGTTTTTATCATGAATGCATGTTGAATTTTGTCAAATGCTTTTTCAGCATCTATGGAGATGATCATGTGGTTTTTGTCCTTCTTTTGTTTGATGTGGTGGATGATATTGATGGATTTTCGAATGTTGAACCATCCTTGCATCTCTGAAATAAATCCTACTTGATCATAATGGATGATCCTTTTGATGTACTTTTGAATTCGGTTTGCTAATATTTTGTTGAGTATTTTTGCATCTATGTTCATCAGGGTTATTGGTTTGTAGTTTTTTTTGGGTGTCTTTGCCCAGTTTTGGTAGTAGAATGATGTGGGCCTCATAGAATGAGTTTGGAAGTATTCCCACTTCTTCTACTCCTTGGAAAACTTTAATAAGGATGGGTATTAAGTCTTCATTAAATGTTTGATAAAATTCAGTGGTGAAGCCATCTGGTCCAGCTGTTTTGTTCTTAGGTAGGTTTTTGATTACCAGATCAATTTCGTTGCTGGTAATAGGTCTGTTCAGAATTTATGTTTTTTTCTGGGTCAGCCTTTGAAGGTTGTATTTTTCTAGAAAGTTGTCCATTTCTTCTAGGTTATCCAGTTTGTTAGCATATTTTTCATAGTATTCTCTAATAGTTCTTTGTATTTCTGTTTTGTCCAATGTGATTTCTCCTTTCTCATTTATGATTCTGTTTATGTGAGTAGACTCCCTTTTTTTCTTGATTAGTCTGGCTTGGGGTTTATCTATTTTATTTATTTTCTCAAAGAACCAGCTCTTGCTTTCGTTGATCCTTTCTACTGTTTTAGTCCTCTCGATTTTATTTATTTCTTCTCTAATCTTTATTATGTCCCTCCTTCTACTGACTTTGGGTCTTATTTGTTCTTCTTTTTCTGGTTTCATTAATTGTGAGTTTAGACTGCTCATATGGGAATATTCCTCTTTCCTGAGGTAGGCCTGTATTGCAATATACGTTCCTCTTACCAAGGCCTTCGCAGCGTCCCACAGATTTTGCAGTGTTAAATAATTACTGTCATTTGTCTGCATATATTGCTTAATCTCTGTTTTTATTTGGTCATGGATCCATTGATTATTTAGGTGCATGTTATTAAGCCTCAATGTGTTTGTGGGATTTTTCATTTTCTTTGCATAATTCACTTCTAGTTTCATTCCTTTATGGTCTGAGAAGCTGGTCGGTACAATTTCAATCTTTTTGAATTTACCAAGGCTCTTTTTGTGGCGTAGTATATGATCTATTCTTGAAAATATTCCGTGTGTACTTGAGAAGAATGTGTATTCTGCTGCTTTTGGTTGTAGAGTTCTGTAGATGTCTGTGAGGCCCATCTGCTCCAATGTGTTGTTCAGTGCCTCTGTTTCCTTACTAATTTTCGGTCTGTTTGATCTGTCCTTCAGAGTGAGTGCTGTGTTGAAGTCTCCTAGAATCAATGCATTGCATTCTATTCCCCCTTTAATTCTGTTAGTATTTGTTTCACATATGTAGGTTCTCTGGTGTTGGGCACATAGATGTTTATAATGGTTATATTTTCTTGTTGGATTGACCCTTTTATCATTATGTAATGTCCTTCTTTGCCTCTTGTGACTCTCTTTTTTTGAAGTCTATTTTGTCTGATGTAAGTACTGCAACTCCTGCTTTCTTCTCCCTATTACTTGCATGAAATGTCTTTTTGCATCCCTTCACTTTTAGTCTGTGTATGTCTCTGGGTTTAAAGTGAGTCACTTGAAGGCAGCATATAGATGGGTCTTGTTTTTTTTATCTATTCAATGACTCTATGTCTTTTGAGTGGTGCATTCATCCCATTTACATTTAGGGTGATTATGGAGAGGTATGTACTTATTGGCATTGCAGGCTTCAGATTCGTGGTTACCAAAGGTTCAAGGTTAACTTCCCTACTATCCACGAGTCTAACAACTCACTTAGTATGCTATTATAAACACAATCTAAAGGTACTTTTTTTTTATTGTTTTTTCCCTCATCCTTTGTCTTCCTCCTGCATTCTTTATATATTAGGTATCATATTCTGTACTGTTTGTCTATCCCTTGATTTACTTTGGGGATAGTTAATTTAAGTTTGCATTTTCTTAGTAATTAACTGTTCTATTTTCTTTACTGTGGTTTTATTACCTCTGGTGACAGCTATTAAACCATAGGAACACTTCCATCTATAGCAGTCCCTCCAAAACACACTGTAGAGATGGTTTGTGATAGGTAAATTCTCTCAGCTTTTGCTTATCTGAGAATTGTTTAATCCCTCCTTCAAATTTAAATGATAATCTTTCCGGATAAAGTAATCTTGGTTCAAGGCCCTTTTACTTCATTGCATTAAATACATCATGCCTCTCCCTTCTGGCTGTAAGGTTTCTGCTGAGAAGTCTGATGATAGCCTGATGTGTTTTCCTTTGTATGTGATCTTATTTCTCTCTCTGGCTGCTTTTAATAGTCTGTCCTTATCCTTGATCTTTCCCATTTTATTATGATATGTCTTGATGTTGTCTTCCTTGGGTCCCTTGTGTTGGGAGATCTACGCACCTCCATGGCCTGAGAGACTATCTCCTTCCCCAGACTGGGGAAGTTTTCAGCAATTACCTACTAAAAGACACTTTCTATCCCTTTTTCTCTCTCTTCTTCTGGTACCCCTATAATGTGAATATTTTCTGTTTGGACTGGTCACACAATTCTCTCAATATTTTCATTCTTAGAGATCCTTTTTTCTCTCTGTGCCTCAGCTTCTTTGTATTCCTCTCCTTTAGTTTCTATTTAATTTATCATCTCCTCCACTGTATCCAATCTGCTTTTAATACTGTCCATTGTGCTCTTCAATGATTGGATATCCAACCGAAATTCATTCCTGAGTTCTTGAATATATTTCCATACCTCCATGAGCATATTAATAATTTTTATTTTGAACTCCCTTTCAGGGAGAGTCATGAGGACCATATCATTTAAATCTTTCTCAGGAGTTGTATTCATAATTTTACTGTGGACCAGGTTCCTTTGGCGTTTCATATTTGTGTATGGCGCCCCCTAGTGCCCAGAAGCTCTACACTCTGGAGCTGCTCAGCCCCTGAAGCAATGTCACAGAATGGAGGGGAGTGGTATTGGTGTCTTGGGGGAGGAAGGATCTGTTTCCTGGCTCCTGGCTCCACTGCCTGAACCAGTAGGTCGAGCACACAGGTATAAGCCTCTGTGCTTTGCGTTTTTAGTTGCTGTAGACAGATCTTCCCTCTGGCTGGCCTAATGCCAGGGTAGGGTTTCCTGGTTTTGCAAGCCCTGTGGGGCTGGCCAGGAGAAAGGCACGCTAGTCTGTCTGTCACAGAAGGGGTTCTTGGAACTGTGTATGCAGCCAAGGAGCTGGAGCACCTGAAGATTGTGAAAGCTTCCAATCTGCTGGGCAGAGTGCACCTGGACAATTTTGTCTACCCGCCCTTTCTCCTGAGCAGTAAGCTCTGTGAAATCCTTGCCCCTTTAGTAGCAGCCCCCTTGCTAAGGGATTCTTTGTTAGGAAGTCTCTCAGACTGTCCACCTTTCTTTTGTCCCAGAGCAGCTGGATATGGATCCCTGCTTTCCACTAACAGCTGGAATCTAAGTCTCTCCAGGAATTCTATCTGTCTGAGCTTTCCAATCCCCTAATTATGAGAGTATCATGCAAGCACCATGAAAGTAGGTTTGTGCTCCCAGAGCAGATCTCCAGAGGTAGATATTTGGCAGTCCCAGATCTCCACTCCCCCCCCTGCTCCGTTCCTCTTCCTCCTGCCAGTGAGCTGGGGTGGGGTAAGAGCTTGGATCCCACAGGACCACAGCTTTAGTACATTACCCTTTTCTGTGAGGTCTGCTCTTGTCTCCAGATGTATGCTGTTTGTTGCAGTCCTCTTTCCTGTTGCTCTTACAGGAGTAGATGTATTAGTTATATTTTCATGTTATATGCCGTTTTAGGAGGAAGCCTCTGTCTCACCTCTCACGCCATCATATTTAATCCCTCTGCTCTCTTCTGCCCATTTTTTAATTGGCTTATTTGCTTTTTGTTTGTTGAGGTGCGTTAGCTCTTTATATAATTTGGATGTCAACCCCTTACCACATATGTCATTTATGAATATATTCTCCCATAAGTAGGATGTCTTTTTGTTCTACTGATGGTGTCCTTTGCTGTACAGAAGATTTTCAACTTGATATATTCCCACTTGTTCATTTTTGCTTTTGTTTACCTTGCCCGGGGAGATATGTTCATGAAAATGTTGCTCATGTTTATGTCAAAGAGATTTTTCCTATGATTTTTTCTAAGAGTTTTATCATTTTATGACTTATATTCAGGCCTTTGATCAATTTTGAGTTTACTTTTGTGTATGGGGTTAGACAGTAATCAAGTTTCATTCTCTTACATGCAGCTGTCCAGTTTTGCCAACACCAGTATTGAAGAGGGTGCCATTTCCCCATTTTATATCCATGGCTCCTTTATTGTACATTAATTGACCATATATGCTTGGGTTTATATCTGAGCTTTCTATTCTGTTCCACTGGTCTATGGGTCTGTTCTTGTGCCAGTACCAAATTGTCTTGATTACTGTGGCTTTGTAGTAGAGCTTGAAGTCAAGGAGCATAATTCCTCCTGCTTTATTCTTCCTCTCGGGATTTCTTTGGCTATTTGGGGTCTTTTGTCATTCCATATGAATTTTAGAACTATTTGCTCTAGTGCACTGAAGAATGATGTAGGTATTTTCATGGGGATTGCATTGAATGTGTAGATTGCTTTAGGCAGGATGGCCATTTTTTCAATATTAATTCTTCATAGCCAAGAGCATGGGATGAATTTCCATTTATTAGTGTCCTCTTTAATTTCTCTTAATAGTATCTTGTAGATTTCAGGATATAGGTCTTTCACTTCCTTGGTTAGGTTTATTCCTAGGTTTATTATTCTTTTTGATGCGATTATGAATGGAAATGATTTCCTGATTTCTGTTTCTGCTAGATCACAGGGTATAGGAATGCAACAGATTTCTGTGTATTAATTCTGTATCCCGCAACTTTACTGAATTCAGATATTAGATCTAGTAGTTTTGGAGTGGATTCTCTAGGGTTTCTTATGGACAATATCATATCATCTGCAAACAGGGACAGTTTGACTTCTTCCTTGCCAATCTGGATGCCTTTTATTTCTTTGTGTTGTCTGATTGCTGGGGCTAGGACCTCCCGAACTATGTTGAATAAAAGAGGTGAGACTGGGCATCTTTGTCTTGTTCCCAATCTTAAAGGAAAAGCTTTTAGCTTCTCACTGTTAAGTATAATGCTGACTGTGGGTTTGTCATATATGGCCTTTATTATGTTGAGGTACTTGCTTTCTATACCCATTTTGTTGAGAGTTTTTATCATGAATGGCTGTTGAATTTTATCGAATGCTTTTTCAGCATCTATGGAGATGATCATGTGGTTTTTGTCCTTCTTTTTGTTGATGTAGTGGATGATGTTGATGGATTTTCTAATGTTGTACCATCCTTGCATCCCTGGGATGAATCCCACTTGATTATGATGGATGATATTTTTGATGTATTTTTGAATTCGGTTTGCTAATATTTTGTTGAGTATTTTTGCATCTATGTTCATCAGGGATATTGTTCCATAATTTTCTTTTTTGTGGTGTCTTTGCCTGGTTTTGGTATTTGATGTTGGTCTCGTAGAATGAGTTTGGGAGTATTCCATCCTCTTCTACTTTTTGGAAAACTTTAAGGAGGATGGGTATTATGTCTTCACTAAATCTTTGATAAATTTCAGTGGTGAAGCCATCTAGTCCAGGAGTGTTTTTTGTAGGTTCTTTTTTTGATTACCCATTCAATTTCTTTGCTGGTAATTGTTGTATTCAGATTTTCTGTTTCTTCCTTGGTCAGCCTTGGAAGGTTGTATTTTTCTAGAAAGTTGGTCATTTCTTCTAGGTTACCCAGTTTGTTACCATATAATTTTTCATAGTATTCTCTCATAATTCTTTGTATTTTTGTGGTTTCTGTAGTGATTTTTCCTTTCTCACTTCTGATACTTTTTATGTGTGCAGACTCTCTTTTTTTCCTGATAAGTCTGGCTAGGGACTTATCTATTTTGTTTATTTTCTCAAAGAACCAGCTCCTGGTTTCTTTGATTCTTTCTATTGTTTCATTCTTCTCAATTTTATTTATTTATGCTTTATTCTTTATTATGTCACTCCTTCTACTGACTTTGGGCCTCATTTGTTTTTCCTTTTCTAGTTTCATTAAATGTTCATTTGGGATTGCTCTTCTTTCCTGAGGTAGGCCTGTACTGCAATATATTTCCCTCTTAGCATGGCCTTCGCTGTGTCCCACAGATTTGTGGTGTTGAATTATTGTTGTCATTTGTCTCCATATATTGCTTGATCGCTGTTATTATTTGGTCATTGATCCATTGATCATTTAGGAGATTGTTATTAAGTTTCCATGTGTTTGTGGGCTTTTTCATTTTCTTTGTGTAATTTGTTTCTATTTTCATACCTTTGTGATCTGAGAAGCTGGTTGGTACAATTTCAATCTTTTTGAATTTACTGAGGTTCTTTTTGTGGCCTAGTATATGGTCTATTCTTGAAAATGTTCCATGTGCACTTGAGAAGAATGTGTATGCTGTTGCTTTTGGATGGTGGTTCTGTAGATGTCTGTTAGGTCCACCTGTTCTAATATGTTATTCAGTGCCTCTGTCTCTTTATTTATTTTCTGTCTGGTTGACCTGTCCTTAGTTGAGAGTGGTGTGTTGAAGTCTCCTAAAATGAATGCAGTCCATTCTATTTCCTCCTTTAATTCTGTTAGTATTTGTTTCATATATGTAGGTGATCTTGTGTTGGGTGCATAGATATTTTATCATAGTTATATCCTCTTTTTCGACTGACACTTTAATCATTATGTAATGTTCTTCTTTGTCTCTTGTGACTTTCTTTGTTTTGAAGTCTATTTTGTCTAATACAAGTACAGCAACTCCTGCTTTTTTCTCACTATTAGTTGCATGGAATGTCTTTTTCAATCCCTTCACTTTTAATCTGTGTGTCTTTGGGTTTGAAGTGAGTCTCTTGTAGGCAGCATATAGATGGGTCTTGTTTTTTTATCCATTCAGTAACTCTATGTCTTTTGATTGGTGCTTTCAAACCATTTACATTTAGGGTGATTATCGATAGGTATGTACCTATTCCATTGCAGGCTTTACATTCGTGGTTACCAAAGGTTCAAGGGTAATTCCCTTACTATCTAACAGTCTAATTTAACTCACTTCGTATGCTATTACAAACAGAACCTGAAAGATTTTTTTCCTCCTTTTTCTTCCACCTCCATTCTTTGCATGTTATGAATCATATTCTGTACTCTTTGTCTATCCGTTGTGTGACATCTATTTAGGCTTAGGAATATTTCCATTATTAGGAGTCCTACCAAAATGCACTGTAGAGGTGCTTTGTCCGAGGTAAATTCTCTCAGCTTTTGCTCATCGGAAAATTGTTTAATCCCTCCTTAAATGATTACCTTGACAGGTAGAGTATCCTTGGTTCAAGGCCCATCCGCTTCATTGCATTAAATATATCATGCCACTCCCTTCTAGCCTGTAAGGTTTCTGTTGAGAAGTTTGATTATAGCCTTATGGGTTTTCCTTTGAATGTGACCTTTTTTCTCTCTCTAGCTGCTTTTAAAAGTCTGTCTTTATCCTTGATCTTTGCCATTTAAATTATTTATGTCTTGATGTTGTCTTCCTTGGGTCCTTTGTGTTGGGACATCTGTGCACCTCCATGGCTTGAGAGACTATCTACTTCCCTAGATTGGGGAAGTTTTCAGCAATTACCTCCTCAATGACACTTTCTATCCCTTTTTCTGTCTCTTCTTCTTCTGGTACCCCTATTATGAGAATATTATTCCGTTTGGATTGGTCAAACATTTCTCTCAATATTCTTTCATTCTTGGAGATTATTTTTTCTCTCTGTGCCTCAGCTTATTTTTATTCCTCTTCTCTAATTTCTTTTACACTTATCCTCTCTTCTACTACATCTACTCTTCTTTTAAATCACTCCATTGTATGTTTCATTTCAGATATGTAATTTATTAGTGATTGAATCTCTGACTTAAGTTCATTCCTGAGGTCTTGAATATTTTTCTGTACCTCCATAAGCGTGTTTATAATTTTTATTTTGAACTCTTTTTCAGGAAGATTGTTGCGTTCAGTTTCATTTGGCCCTTTTTGGGGGGTTTGTGAGATTTTGGTGTCAACAATGTTCTTTTGACATTTCATATTCCTGTGTGGTACCCACTAGTGCACAAAACTCCTGTCTCTGGAGTTGCTCAGCCCCTAGAGTGAGGTTGGGGATCATAGGGCAGTGGAGCTGGTGCCTGCGGGGAGGGAAGATCTGTTTCCCGAATTCCATCTGTGGCGCCTGTCTCCAGTGTCAGATCCAGTGGGCCAAGCAGACACGTGTAAGCCTCTGTGCTTTGTCTCTAGCTGTTGTAGGCGGGCCTCCCTCTGGCTGGCCTGATGCCAGCATAGTGAATGCCTGTTTGTGAACTGGTGCTGGCAGACTAGGAGGAAGGTGCAGCAGGCTGCATGTCACAGTGTGGGGCCTTGGAGCTGAGTAGGCAGCCAGGGGGATGGACCACCTGAAGCGCCTCCAATTTCTCAACCAGCTGGGCAGAGTGCATCCAGACAACCTTGTCCAGCTCTCCTGTCTCCCGTGCAGCCAGCTCTGTGCAAACCCCACCCCTTCAGCAGCCCTCTCGTTGCTAGAAATCCTCTCAGACCCTCCGCCCCTCCTCTGACACAGAGCGGCTGGATGTGGAATCCCCCCTCCACAAACAGCTAGAATGTCCATTTCCCAAGCACTCCACTGTCCAAGCTCCCCAACGTTCAGAGCACCACACAATATAGGCTTCCACTCACAAAGCTGATCTCCAGGGCTAGTTGTTCAGCAGTCCCAGGCTTCCACCCCCTCCCGTGCTCCATTTCTCTTTCTCCCACAGGTGAACTGGGGTGGGGAAAGGGCCTGGGTTACGTTGGATTAAGGCTTTCCTACATTACCCTGTTCCATGAGCTCTGCTCTATTTGTGAGGTCTGTATGCAGTCGGGTTCAGCCTTCTTTCTTGTTGCTGTTTTAGTGTTAGTTGTATTAATTAACTATATATTTTTTACTATTTGTGGTTTTGGGAGGTGTTCTCCGTGTCACCTCTCACACTGCCATCTTGAATCCCCTGGTCTCAACATCTTAAATGGCACTCATCATCTATATGTTCTACTTAGTCATTCCAAACTTTGCTCATCCTCAACTATCCTCTGTTGTTTTGTCTTGTGGTATAAAATAAACTTTCATTCTTGAGGTCCTAGTTTCTTATACCCATCGACTGTTCAGGTAGAGTTGTTGCTCTTGTCCATTGGCATTTAGTCTGGGAGCACCAATGGGAACCCAAATGGATAAATATTGAAAATAGTTTTCCACTCTTCCACTGTGAAAAGGAAGCCTTCTTCCTTCCTGTCAGTTAGAACAATTACTCCTCCCAAGATGGTGACTCCTCCTGTTGACTGGACATAAGGAGGTCAGAATGACAAGACAGCAGATAATACTAGTAGTTCAGTGATGCCAGAAGAGTGTGCATCCTTTGAAGAACAGGAACTCTAGCCATGCAGAGCCCATGGTTGCACAGATAGAAGGCATGAAGTCCCTAGGTGAATCATAAGAATCAGTACATGTACTGATTAATGCTTCTACCCCTTGGTTCCTGGACTTACCTCTTTGGGACATACACCATATACAGATCTCTGATTCAATGTACACACATGCCCTGAAGTATGGCATCCCATCTTCTAAGGGTATTGCCTCCAAACTGAAGCTTCACCTTTACCTTTAATGGATCATCCTAATGCCCATCAAGTTAGCAGCTACAGGATGGTGTGTATGTGATAGGACCAGAAGATTCCACAGTAATGGATCTACTGCCAGGTTTCCTTCTCTGTAAAGTGGTTGATCTCATCAGATGCTATGTTGCATGGGATTCCTCTCGTACAGATAGAACACTCTGAACATCCCAAGAGAGTGGAACTGGCTGACTTCATGAAAGCAGCAAGGTCAAACCCATATGAACAATATGTATTCATTTATGTGAGAACAATTCAGTGACCCATGATGGTGGATGAATCCCAATTAATTTATCTTTCTACCAGCTAGTTATTCTTTACACAGACTACTGCCATTTTAGGCAAACAATAATTTCCTGCCAGACAACCAGAAGCAGCAGTTGCTAATTCAGGCTTGGTATGTGGGAGTCCATGCTGTAGGGCCTATGTTCAGCCTCTATCACTATAACTATGGCTATTTTGTTTGTGTGCCCATGTGTCGACAGTGGAATGATTACTGGAAAATGCTGGTCAATATCAACTGATGAAGTCCTTTCATCTACTTGCATGTAGTAGATATTCTCTGAGGGGTGTTAACATATCACTCAAAGATCTTCATGCTTTGTGCCCACTTCCATATGTTTATTCACAAGCTTCTAACATGGGTTCTTTCCCCTGTTCTTTCAATATTGTCTCTTTCAGGCTTCTGTTTGGTCAGGATACTCAATAATTCCCATATTACTTTATGTTTTTTCTCAGGCCACTTTGCCTACTACACAATGTGGAAGATCAGACACAGCTTCCAAAGCTTGCCCATTGAAAAAAGGCTTTTAATTCCATCAGTGTCTTTCAAGAACACTGATGTGCAATGCTATCATGAGGCCATTCTCCATTTTGGGTTTACATCCACTTACTAAGAAACCCATCTATAAACAAGCTTTGTTTTGTTTTTTAATGTATCTTATCATATGGAACCACCAATGGAACCATACCTTAGGGGAGCTGAGGAAGAGGCACTTATGCTTGTGCTTGGACTTGAGCATTCTATTTGTATCTTACAAAGGATTGCTGCAGGGTTGGCTTAGATTTGTGACTTGGTGGGTTCAAAAGAATTCATGGTGGGCAGTTCCAGTTCCATGATCACTTGTGTCCCATGATCAGGTATTCCATCGCAACCAGTGCTCAGTCATATTCCAATGACTGTTTTCAAGACACATAATTCTCTGCCACAGATTTCAGAGCCTTGTTATAGAGGCCTGTGTTTTCAGTCTTTCTCTAGGGCTTGCCGTAACACCACAAGTTTTTCCAATGAAAACTACGCTCTGTAGAGCATATGGGCCATGGAGCAATACTGCTTACATCCCAACCTGGACATATCACAGGGTCTTCCCTGTTGCCTGCTATATGGGCCAAAGCAGCAGTCCCAGTATGTGAAATGTTACTTTCATTACATGTAAGGACCTACTAGGCATTGTGTTTACTTCTTTGCAGTTGAGAATGCAAAATGGTGCAACTTGTCCTTTAATATGGAAGGGGTACCTAGAATGTCTATATGACCAATAGATATCTAAACATTTTATCAAAATGTCAGGTCACTGAATCTCTGTAGGACTTAATCCCATTCATTGGATCAGATGAGTCTCAAAAGTCTTCCAGGATTGTAGCTACCTCTTGCTCTTCCTGTACAATTGGCATGATGCCACCAACATAGTGGATCAATGTGTCATTTCATGTGATGTCTGGATGATCTAGATTCTTTTGGAACAAGATTCTCTTGTTTATAGGCCTGATGTCCACAAGAATAAGTGGGAGTAGCTCATAAAGGGGCACCTGTTACCTTACTGGAGAAAAACTCATTTTCTTTTCACATAGAGAATGTGAAAAGTATGGGGAACCAAAATCTTTGAATTATCCCTATCCTACATTTCAGAATCTCAGGTTTTCTGAGGAAGAGGCCTAATCTTGGCATAACTGACTTGTTTGGGTTGAGCATTCAATTATCTTTTAAGTTCAGCATTCTGACTATTAAATCCTGAAGTTGATGTTCAGCATTTTCTCCTTATCCACTGCATAAGATGAGAGTTTCCTATAAATTACTAAAGAGACTCTGACTCACACTGGGTTTAATTTACCTTTAATTGTCATCAGAATTTTTTTATCCATCTGTAGGGAATCAATGTAGACATGTCACTCCAAAGGAGAGCTCTGAAGCAAAGATTACTCATCAGAGGAATGCCAAGGTCCTTGTGCCACTACCTGTAGGGCCTTCTAATCTAAGAAGTAGCCTTTAAATGCATTGCCAAGATGGCTCTCACCGGATGAGCATGGGGTGGTGCCCAGGCATTTTGGCGAGCTATAACCTTAGTCTACCTGTGTTCTGGGTATCTCCCTATTGGTGGTGTGAGTCTTCTGTGAACGTGATCAGCTCGTGGACACCGTTTGCTTGCATTATGTGCCTTCCTGCGTGAAGAACTTGTGATTGCTTGACCTTTATGCTGATTGGCCCATGAATGTTATATATATCATGCTGTTTCCGCAATAAACGAGTTCCTGCTTTGACTGAGCTCCCTGGGGCATCTGTTTGTCTCTGGTTTAGGCCTAGGGGCCGGAGGCTGGTGATTGGGCGGACAGTCGGCACTCACCCTTCCCGGTCCTGCCTTGCTGGGGGGTGTCTCCCCCTTCCCGTTCTCTCCGCAGGTTCAGAGGGGGCTCGGGGAAGGCTAAAAACCCCTACAACTACCTACTCAGTCCCTGACTAGGAGCCCTCCTAGAAAAGAAACACCTCTACTAGGAGACTGAGGCACATCCTACGGGTGTAGAAGTTTTGAATCTGCCAGCTAATCATTCACTCGCAGCTGGGCTGTGAATGTTTTCTGGAAGGGACCCTAGGGAGGCCTAAATAAGTGTCTGCCATATAAGTATTACAATGCTAAATCAAATATATAATTTTAAATATTTTTTTCTTTTAACTTTTCCTTTAAAACCATCTGAATTAACAGTAAATACATACTATCAATGAGATCAACATAAACAGTATGAGTTTAGCAAAATGTGAAGATAAAACAAAAAAAGGCTTTCAAATTTTTTATAAAGTATTGTAGTGTTCCTTCTGCTATAATTAAAGACAAAGAATGCTGCAGTTCTCTTTGCAGAACATATTTAATACAAATATTTTACTGAATATATCATAAAATATGTTTGTGGGACAGTAGTATATAAATGTACTTTAAGTGTTTTCTAAATATGTGAAAAGAAGTATTTAAACATAAATGGGAAAATATACCCTAATGAGCATTAAATTCTTTTTGCCCAAAGTACTGGTTAAAGTTCTGAACAAGTTTATAACCACTTCCTGCATCTTCCTCTCTTATTGCCAATGAAATGCTGTCACCATGGGTTCCTACTTACTGCAAGGTTTACTAGGGGGTGGTTATGTCTGGAATTACTTGATTTCTACTCCTTTGACCTCAGACGAAGAGACTCTTAGTGAATTTTTAAGTCTCATGGTGGGAACTTATTATTCTTAGTGCATTCAGTAAAATATACCCGGAAATAAGCCCCTGTCTCCTGTTTGGCCTAGGACTACACAATAAAAGCATTCTATTGTAAAGTTCACATTGATTTCACATAAACTTTTCTACTTAAGGAAATTAGGATTTAACATTAATTCAAAGCTCATTATATAGCTTCAAGGAAGTTGAATGTAAGCTAAATTTCCCTTTGAAATGTATTTTTCTTATGACACATACCCAAATTTAGGTTACTATTTTACATGAATATTTGCATTTACTGTATAATCACTTTATTCAGTGTTTCTATTAATGTGCTGGGGTTAGTTAGTAGGAGCTTACCCTGAGGCATTCAAACTGCATAGAAGCTTGTGGTTTCTGATACTCATGCAGCACATTAGCAACAGATCTAAAAAGTGGGTGTATAGCATACAGCCACAATCTTCAGAATCTTCCCTCACTTTTTATGTAGTTATGCAACACAGGGAACAACAGGATTAACACTAATTGCTCACATTTGAATTTTATCTCTTTTCTTACTCCCTTCAGAAACTCTGAAATCATCTCAGCAGTTGTAGATAGATTTAATGAAGACAACACACCTATTTCATTAATTGCCTTAGCTCTACTGCTCCTGGTTAGTTAGTGATTCCAACAGCGCTGGTAGCCAAACATCTGCAGACCTCCATGGACATAATGGATCAGTAGTATGTTTAATAGTTTCAAAATGTTGGCTATTTATGCCATGGAAGACAGTGGATTCTCTACATTAACTGGACATTGACCATATTTTTAACTTTTATTTTATCATCAAATAGCTTTTTAAAATAAAAATCTACTCATTTTAGTTTGATTGATCTTTGTATGAAACATGAATATATCCTAGTATAAAATGACACAGTATTTCCTAAGTCATCTTTGTTTAGTTTGTTGCTTCAGACATTAATTCCACAGGGAGTAGAGTGTGTTTCAAATTTATATATAACTTTATTGCTTTAGCACTGAATAAATCTTTTCTGATGAGGTGTCTACAACATAATAGAGAGCAATTTCATCGTGAGTTTAACTTAACAGTTTACACAATATTGTATCTTCTAGGTTCCCAGTCATACATCACACTCTACATGTACATATTCTGTTTATTAATAGCAAAATTTGCTTATAAAAATATATTTTAGGTCAAATTATTATCTTAGAAGACTTTTAGCCTCCTTGAAAATGGGTAGTTAAAAGAAAAAACAGAAGGGTATACACATTTCTGAACTAAAACAGGTATCAAAAAAAAAGGTAAATGAAGAATTCTAAATTCTCTCTCCCTCATTTTCCAAGATCAAAAGTTCCCACAATCTCCTTTGATTGGGATGAACCCCATTTTTTTTAAAGTTTCCAGCTTCTTTATAAAAACACTTAATTTTTAAAATCATTTTTGGGGGTGGAGGGAAGACAGGTGTGCACAAGTTTTATTTAACACATTTTCAAACATTTATAGAGGTTTAATATACGTATCATAAAATTTACTAATTTGAGCATTTTATTTCCTGAACTCTTGCATGCTGCTGAATACCTTCTCCAGATCATGTAGAGATTATTACAAAAGGGAATAACTTTCATATATTCATTTATTTCTTGCTTAACTATAAACTAGAACTCTTTTTCTTCCAATTCACATTACTTTATCATTCATTGTTAAGGCTGAGATTCATATTTCCTTTCAACCACTTATTACTTTAGGTTGATAATAAAGCTATTTAATATTTAGAAATAATTTTTAAAGAAATTTATTTTCTTTAAATTTATCACTCTTCATTTTTCCATAGACTAAATATGAACTGAACATATATTTCAAAATTGCAGAAGGTTGAGAGTACACAATATTAATAATTTCCAATATCCAATCTTATAAACTGATCTCTTATTTTAGTAAAACTTCTACTTGAGAAACAGAAATCAGGCTAATTAGAACCAAGTAAAATTCAGAGTAGTTTAATATTTTGTTTAGCATTGAAAAAATATAATTTTAGACATACTATCCATAATATTTTAGGTATTACTCTGAATTAAACATAGTAATATATTTCCTTGCTTCTTAAAGAAAACTCATTAATTTTTCCTTTTTTTAACTAAAATACAAAATTCCTTGATAAGCACATAAAGTCTTTCATGAGTCCCATTCCTCCTAACGTTCCAAACTTAACTTGTTATAAGGTCTCCACAAGTAGTCACTCACCAGTTATAAGAAGCAATTTAATTTTCTTAAAAGGATCATATATTCCCGAATGGCTCCCAATAATTGATACCTTTTCATGTGCCATTTTATCCACCAGGGATACAATTTTCCCCTCACTCACTGATCTCATCATTTTAGATGTGATTTAGGAGTTTGTATACCTTTACTGAGCTCCCAGAATTAGTAAGATGCCGTTTTTGTGCTCTTATAGCATCCTGTTTCTGCTTCTAGAATGGCAATCGCCATATTGTTAATATTATGTCATCTTCAATACCCACAGTATATAACAGCATATAAGCAACCAATACACCATATCAGCAATTAATAAATATTTGCTATTAATTGGATGGGTATACAAGTGAATTAGTTTGTGTACTATGAGAATTGTCTGAAGCAGGGAAAAAAGATACTAACAATAGTTACCATTTACTGAATATGTATTTTGTGTACTAAGTTTTAAACATCCTTACAACTTAATAATGAAGAAACTAAGGCAAAGAAAATTAAATGACTTGTCTAAGGCATAGCTCATAGATAAACAAGCCAAAATATGAACTGAAGAAGGTATGCACATTCAGATAAGGATAGATGTATGGATTTATTTACAACAATCAGAAAAAAATAGAACCAAAATCAATTAAAAAAAAACATACATACTCCTTGAAAAAAAATCCCTCAATGTGCAAACTCCAACAGACCCTCAAGCATTTAAAAAAAACTTACTTGGATGGTTTTCACTTCATATGAGCCTGAATTAAGTCACAAATGTCTTAGCTGCTCATTTATCTCAATGACACTTTTTTTTCTGGATTATGCTTTAATTTTGTACATTATTTTTTAGACAACAAATTCCTAATTTTTTACTTAATTTTTTGGACAGCAAGAAAATGTTTAAAGTATCACTTTAAAGAACTATCTCAGGCAGTTATCAAATATATTTTTTAATGACAACCAACTCCTGGTATTCATGCCCTTATGAAATTCCCTGTGTGGGTTGAACCTAGGGAGATCTAGCCAGCAGAACACAGGAAAAGTAACTGGATGTCTCTTCTGTGATTAGGTTACAAAAGATAATGACTTCCATCTTGCTGGAAGACTCTCTTACCGTTACTTTGGAAAGGTCCAAGCAGGAAGGAATTCTGAGTAATTAAATGCTGTCAACAACTACTGAGTGGGCTTGGAAGCACATTCTCTTCCACTGGACTCTTCAGATGAGTGCACAGTCTCTGGGCCCACAGCTTTATTGTTACCCTTGTGAGTAACTGCAAACCATAGGATCCAGGTTGCACTATCCAGATTCCTAAAGAACGAAAGGAAAATATGATATAATAAATATATGCATGTGTTGCTTTAAGAGTTTTTGTGGCAATTTATTACACAGAAATAGATAACTGATGTAAAAAATATTCACATGAATTCATATTTATATATATTGTGTACATGTATATATATATGTATATATATATATATATATGATATATTTTATGTATATATAGTTGCTTACTGAAGGTATTTGGTGTGGCTGTTCAAACCCAAGGTTAGTAGCCTACAGGAATATTTTGTAAAAGGCATATGTGCATTGTTTATTTTTAGGCCATTTTAGTTTGGTACAAAATATAATCATTTTGGGTAGCACAGGTTTTAAATACATTTCACTTGAAATCATATGGTATAAAGTAGTTTTTATTTGAGATGAAATCATAGGTCATAGATTCATTCTAATTTTTTAAATATGAATAATTAACTTGGATTTCAGTTTAAAGTCATATATGCAAATGAATTTTAGCATTGAAACTTGTTATTTTTTGAGGATTGTCACTTTAATAAGCTACAATAATCTATTTGCTTTTATATTCAAGGCAAACCTACTCAGGCTTTTGTTTACAGTACCAGTATTTCCTTACAAATATAAAAAGGGAGAAGAGAACTTAACATTTATTGATATCTGTTGTGTTTTAGACATTTTATCTGTATATCACTTTGCTTAATGTTAACAACATCCTTTGAGAAAAACTAAGTTTCAATTCAAAAGACACCTTGTATTAGCCAGTTTTTTTTTCTCTCTCAAGTTGGCATTCTTTGGCTTAATAGAATGAGAAGAGAAACAGGGTTTCTTACACTAATAGAATGAGAAGAGCAACAGGGCTTTCTTACACATTGAAGTAACTGATGGACCTTTTCAATAAGAAATTCAGTAAGGTTTTCCTATCTGTAAAAAGAAGAGTACCTGTGGATAGTAACCCTATAATAGTGATCTGTAAACAGATTACATCATGTAAATAAAAACCTTAAATTATTTACAGTTTGATGTGAAAAGCAAAAGAAAATTCTGAAAACTCTGAAGGAGAAGAAAGAGAATCCAGGAAGTAATTCCAGACCTTAGGTAATGCTTTAGATTCTATTTGCAATAGATTTAAGTAATTTTCTTACCCAGTGGCTGACAAAAAAAAGTGAGAAGAAAAATGTTTGAGTAACTTTCCTCAATGATGTGAGTGAAGTTCAGTTCATCAACTGAATGATGTTCAGCTAAAAATCTGCCTAAGTAGTGAACTTGTCTATTTACCCCTTTCTCTTCTACTTGAAAGCCATTAGATAGATGACAGAACACCCAGTACAGAGGTTAAATGATCTGTTGATGGTCACGTGCTGCCACACTATCACTATGAAGAATCAGACCCTCCTGCTATCCATCCAGACACCACATTTAACATGACATGATGGGGAGAAAATTATTTAAATGTATTAAATTATTATTAGATGTTAAGAATTAGCCATCTGAATGCTCAGTTTTGGATTCCAGGATTCTACAGGAAGCACAGCAAATGAATGTGGAAAAAACAGCACCCAGTCATTGCTACTTTGTAAAAATTATTTCAGAAGAATGTACATGAAGAAAACAGGAAATTTCAGCATGGGCTAATCTACTCTGAAAGCAGTTTTTATTCTTCTTTAAGACTATTGGAATGTAACTGCCAATCAATACTCTTTATCTTTGATCTTTATCTTTAGAACTTCATGAGAATCTCTAATGTGGAATTTCACAATTATTCTCCTAAGTACACAGAAAGTGAATGAACCTGGGCTCTTAAGAAAGCACATAATACACCCTTTTTAAAATGCTTTTGTAATTCTTTCTCTCAGAGATGTAATTTTATCCTGAGATTTATTATAACCATAGCAAAATACTCATACCATTTTGTTGAACAGTTGAAATTGTGGCATCAACTCATCTTAGGCAATACATAAAACTAAAACATCACTTTGATGGAAAGATTGCATTTAAGCTTGTATGGAAACACCTTTAGCAAATGTATGATGATTATGATTATGTCATATAGTAAAGTAACTTCCATAGGTTTGTGGGCAAGGAAGGAAACCGAGGCAAACTGCAACTTCCTTATATAATCAAGACACCTGCAGGAGGCTGCTTGGGAATAGCTGGTGTCTTGCTTTATACAGTGGAGGTCTCATAGTGCTGTAGTCCCATTACTATTCCCATCACATACAGATAGATGTAAAGATAATTGGGTCTCACACACAACTTCGAAGCCCAAGTTTCTCTATATGCAGAATATGATTATTGGTTCTATGTTTTCTCACAGAGCTGCTTTGCTCATTAATGAGATCATGACTGCCACCTCCTTTGATCTCTTTGAACTAAGGAACTCTATAAATAAAAGACCCTATTATTTCACCACTCTTTTTACTGACTGAAGAAACAGTCCCTGAAAACACAGCCTTTCACTCGCTCTGAGTGTAAAATCTCCGTTGCCGGCAATGGGAGGGTTTGTGTGGCATAATTACAGGAATCTGCCTGTTCTGCAGGGTATTGTATACTAATGCTCCAAAACATTTTAAAGAAAAGAGATGCTAACATTTACCCACACTTCACCTAACACTAATGCAAAACATTGACTCCAGATGTCCATAGCTTGCTTCCAAAAAAGCCTGCTCTCAGGATACTCTTAAGTTTAAATGTTAAAAAATTGTCCCTGAAGAGTGACTATTAGGGCTTTATCAATAACTCTATCAGTATTTTGGGGAGCCTTGACTACGCTTTAATGTAATTTTGTTTTAGGGGCTTTCTTTTTGTATTCTTTGAACAGAGAGAGATTAACAACTTTGGTAGCACAATTAATCCTGACAGGCCTAAGAGCTTTCTCCCCATTTACCCTATTTCTCTTCAGTTTATAAAAGACTAAATTGGTGATGAATAGAGATGAAACAATAATGTTAACTGATGTAGTTTTCTGCATCTCCAATACTATTATATCATGAATACATTTTATTGTAGTGATTTAAGTAAAATTTCAGAATATAACTTAGCAATGGGCAAAAGACATATATATAGTATATTTTTAAAAATTGTGTAACACTGAGTACATTATTTTAGTCTAATATTTTCAAATTCCATGCAATTAGTTATACATCATAGCTTTGTGCTAATTTGTTTCTCTTAATAAATTTAGTTAAAATATTAAATGATATCACTGATATTTATTTGCATTATTCTAATTCTGGAAATTTGTGCCCAGGATTCATTTATGTATTTTCCATGTACCACTTATTGACTTACTATTCTAATAAAGGTTTCCTTTATCTCCATAATTTCAGTATTTCTTTCCTGTAACCCTATATTTCTTTCCTGTAACCCTATTACAAATATATTTTGATTTATTAAATCTTTTGACATACAATTTGTAATGAGCTACAACTTTTATATGAGCTCATTTATATCTAGACATACTGAGAAATACTAGTAGCAGCTTTCTAAAATCAGTTCCTAAGATCAGGTAATTAGGCATCTTGCATTCAGTCTACATGTTTTTTTTTTATCTCTAAGCAAAAACTCTTTCCATGTACACAAAAGTTAGTGGATGTGAATTATTAAGAAGAGAAACAAAGAAAAATCTAATTAATTTTCCTTGAATATAAGTATCAGATCCTAATGTTCCTTGAAAATGCTCAATTAGCCTTCTTCATTTTGTGCAATCTGCTTTTGTGTATCTGCTTTTTCCTTATCTCCCTCCTGTTTCTATCACTGTTTTAACAGGTGCACAAACAAGTTTCAATATTATGCACTTTTGGTAATAGAAAATTAAGTTAAATGTACTTCATGATCTTCTAAATGCCAAATGAATGGTTAAACAATATTTTAAAGTTGTCAGTATTAACATATATATGCAGTATCAAAATAATACATAAAAATGCATATGTATACATGTGTGCATATACATTAGATCTACAGTCAATATAACTGCATTGTGCAATATAGAAAAATGCTGCACAGCCTGCATTATAGAAATAACCTATGTTTGTGTGATTGCACACACTCATGCATATCTGCTTTGATACATACACAGATATATTTGCTTTGTAACACATTTTGCATGTATTTTAAAACAAATATTATAGAAATTCTAGTGACCCAATTTTCTCCTGGAAATTATCACTCTAATTACAGATTATATACTCTACAAAATGTGTCCAAATATTAAAACATTTTCCATCAAAGCATACAATTATTAGTACTTTAAAAAATATGCTTTTATAAATAAACCCATCAGTAGACAATGAAAAAAAGATGTAAGAAACAGACATACTTTTAGATGTAAAATTCTTATAAAGTAATAAAAGACCACATGTTATTTTTAAATCTTGGTTATTTTTTCTGAAAAAAAAGTAACATAATTCATATAAAATGTACATATTTCTGTAATACTAAAGGCATTTAAGAAATACTAAATAGGCCTTTCCCCCATTGCTGGGACATGTATTTTTTTCATATATTAAATTCCAAAGCAGACATGTTTCAGTTTCTTATTCCCATACATTTTCTCTTTTTTTTATGTATTTACAATCAACTTGCAAAATTCTGGCCTTTACCTCAACTGTGGAGGGGCCTATGTTAGAATAACAAGAAAACTATACTGGCTTTAACACAGAACAAACTTTGGAATCATGCTCTCCTCTCCAAGAGTGAATAAACAGAAAGCCATTAATTACTGTTCGAGAAACTAATACTTTACATCCTTACCTTGTCCTTTTCCATTTTCAGACATATAGGATATGCAGACTTCTCATCCTCCTCATAGCTGGATGAAACATGTTACTAGGTTTAGCCAGTCAGATGTAAACAGAATGACATGTCACATGTCAATCTGAGACTGTGAGCCAGTGAGGTGAGATTACAGAAAATGGTCTGAAGTGGCAAAGCTGTAGATGGAATTGGCCTGGATCCTTATGTTATGGCATAGAAGAGAGATGTCTTGGAGGCTGTAGAATAAACCTTTACACCTGCATATCTTAGCATATTCTGACAAATATAACTCAAATGTCTGCACCCAGCACTAACTCACAGGTTCCACTGCCTGCACTCATGTGATCATTTGGAGATATGTAAAGGGTACCATCTGTTTTAAGAAATTTCCCTGTAAGCAGTTATGGTTCAAGAAACTCATTCTCTATACTCTGGCTACTTTGGGTATTGGTTTGACCCATGCAAGCTTTGTTTTACCTAGATTAACCCAGCAGCTTCCAGCTTGTATATCCCCATGTTGAATTATGGTGAAGAAAAGACTCTTTGTGCAACATTTTAGATCAATGTCTCCTAACTGAATTTATCAGATCTTTTTTGTTCACTTTGCTAAATTCTGAGTTGAACACCAAACCAGAAAAGATGACACACACAAAAAAAATGTAAGACAATGAGTGAAGTATTGCTTATATGGTCATCCTTGATCCAGTAACAGGGTGACAGAAATTTGATGTGCTGAATGTCTAGGCTGTGCTAACCCCTAGAATATGAGCAAAGAAGGCAGTCCATCCAACTGTATGAACCCAAAGTGACAGGGGAGCAGTGTCTCAAATAAAATACTAAAATATTAATCCATGTTTGGTAATATTGATTCTAGAAAGAAATGATGTCTAGGGCTCACTAGTATTATAATTTTTCATATGGGTAAGCAATAAGATCAAGATATGAATTTATAATTAAAAAGGAGAAGAATATTGCTCTTTATACCACATACATTGTATAACTACAAAAATAACTATAATCAAATTGGAGAACTAGAAATTAAATTTTTTTTAAGATTCTGGTTATAATATAAATAAAAATAGTCTTCATGGAATTGCAGTGAGGAAGTAGAGTGGACACCGACACTGGAAGGACATAAAAATCAAAGGAGAAATGCAAATTTAGTATAAGTTCAAAACTTCAAAATGTTAAAGAGAGTCATAATAAATATTTTAATAAATAGAAGCACTACATTGTGCATGGGTGTATCAAACACTAATGAGATGTTAATTTCCACTAATTTTCTTGAAGTTTAATACAACCACAATGAAAATCCCAAAGAAGCTGGGGTGTAGGAGATGTGGAGGATGAATATTGACAAAAAGATTATTACATTTCATCTAGGTGAATAGCATATAGGAAAAAAAATATGAGCATTATCAGATATTAAAAAACATTTTAAATCTAAAATATTTGAATCACTGTTATTCTAAAACATTAATAAACAGAGAGAGAATGGAACAAGGTAGAAGACCCCAAAGCAACTTATGTGTATGTATGTATGTATGTGCATACATGTATATTATATGATATATGTGATAATAACAAAGCACTTCAAATCAATGAGGTTAGGATAGCTCCAAGAAAATGGTTAATTCTTTGGAAAAAAATATAATTAAAATTAATACCTATCCAAAACTACATACAAAATTAAATTTCAGATATGCTAAAAGTGAAAAGAAACAAAATATTTTAAAATGTAATTTAGGCATACTTTAAAATAAAAACAGAAAGTGAAAGAAAATTTTAATATATCTGATTATGTAAAATAGTAAATTTCTATACAAAAATCACAATAAAAGCAAAGAGTAAAAACAATAAAATATGTCATGTAAATTATTAACACCTTTAATAAACAGTTTCTACAACCTAATCAGAAAATAAACAAAAGGCTAACTAAAACTGCAAAAGGAAATTCCAAAGACCAACAATATTAAAAATGGTCATATCAATTTTTGTCAAAAATTTGACTAAAGGAAAACAAGTCTGATATAATTTTTTATTTAAGACATTGATAATACACACATATACATATAAACAAAATACTCCAGTGGAAACAAGTTACTCTGATATACTATGTGTAAGATTATAAATTGCCTTGTGTGAGATTATAAATTGTCTTTATAGAGAAAGCAACAGAGAAACATACATCAAAAGTATTAAATAAATACTTACATTATGACCAGTAATAACACTTCCAGAAATATGTTCTGAAGAAATTTTCCATGTTATTGGTTCATAGTGTATTATTTATGGTTGCAAGAAAGTGGAACAATCTAAATTCTAACAGTAAAATATCACTTAAATGAAGCTCATTTCAGTTATTCAGTGGAGCATAATATGGTCCTTAAAATAATGCCTTAGAAGAACAATTGCTGAAATGCTCAAAATGCATTCTGAGTTTAAAAGTATTATCTGGAAATAAGATGTCAACCTTGAAAAAAAAAATAACATCATTAATAACTGGTATCTCCAGGCCTAAATAATGTTATATTTAACCTAGCATTCATATTAACCTGATATGTATGGGGCCATGAGGTGTTAACCAAAACCTGAGTGGCTAGCATCTCACCCCAGGGTTGGTGGTCTGTACCCCAACCCCGAACCACATAGTTATGTGGGCTCACTCATCAGTTTGTTCAGAAAAAAAAAAAATATATATATATATAACCACTCCCTCCTGAACAAAGTACATTAGTCCCCCCTTATCCATGGGGATTACATTTCAAGGCCCCCAGTGGATGTCTGAAACCTCAGATACTACTAAACTCTATATGTACTATATTTTTTCATATATATATATAAGTGTATGATAAAGTGTAACTTATAAGTGGGCACAGTAAGATTCACAATAATAACTAATAATAAAATAGAACTATAACACTATACTTTATAAAAGTTATGTGACTGTGACCTCTTTCTCTGTCTTTCTCCAAATATGTTATAGCTCTATACTCACTCTTCTTGTGACGATGTGAGATGACAAAATGCCTACATGATGAGATGAAGAAAGGTGAATGATGTAGGCACTGTGACATAGGGTTAGGCTACTATGACCTTCTGATGATATGTCAGAAAGAGGATCATCTGCTTCTGGACCACAAGTGATTGCAAGTAACTGAAACCATGGAAAGTGAAACTGCAGATAAGGGGGACTTACTGTACTTCCCAGTATTTTTATCTATGGGAGAGTCTTATAAACAAGTCTCATGAAAACAGGTACTCATGAACAAATGTCTTTTAGATAGTCACTATGTCTACTCTGCCAATATGCCCTGAGTTAAACCCACCCTAGCTCTTTGTCATGGTTTCTCTGATGTGGCAGTCAGAGCTTGGCAACATCATTGTCTGTGAATCACCACTTGGCAACTAAGTATCTTATGCCTGATACTGCAGTCTCCACCTGCTGCCTAGCTGTACAGAAAACATTTTGTCTTGTGGAAAGTTTTATCTTTACCATAAATGTGCATGTTCTTGTTACCTCAGTACATTCCTTCATAATAGAAATGAGATTTTTCACTCTAGAATTTTGAAACACACAGAGAAAAAAAGCAAGACAATTCCACACTACACAAATAATAAAAAACAATATACAGTTTCAACATATTTCAGAGGTTCTTATGACAAAAATACTATTCTTATATTTAGATTTTTCTGATATATTCATGTTGCTTCCTGGGTATTATTCAATTGTACAGATTGGTGATTTACATTTAATAAACAATTGCATATTTCTAAAGAGACTAGTTTTGTTGAGAAGCTGAGTTAAGATAATGAATTTCATTTACACAAAAAAGAATTTCAGAAGGTATGATTTTGCATATAATTCAGTGAGAAAAAATTAAACGCCATAAAATAATTTTTCCAAGGGTAAGCTGACAAGCTTTCGTATTTTATGTTTTAAAATTTAAATTACAGGAATATCAAACCAAAATACCAGTGATTATATTATTTCTTTGAAAACAGCTAGTCTCTAGTAGCTATTGCATATTTAATTTAAAAAGAAAAAAGTATTCCATTACTCAGCACTTACTTGAATATGGCCAGTTAATGGAACAAACCACACTAAGATTTGAAATCCCTATAATGCTCTAATCATTTTGCAATAATATGTTAGCAAAATACATACTTTAAAATACATTTGTGCTCAATAAACTAAAATATTCAATTAAGAAAACAATCATGTTATTTTGAGTAGATTAAAATCATTTTGTACATTACTTTTGATTCTGGAAAGTTATAATTGCAATAGTAAAACATCATACTGCAATTCATTTAAAAAAGGTATTAACATGCAAAGAAAGTGAAAACTATTTTTAAAAAAATTAACAATTTTGAGTCCCTTTTAACTCTGCCTATATGTTGAATTTTAAGTAACATCCCCTTGAGTTAAATAACTTATTTGTTTCAGAATTTCTGTAACATGACTGCAAAACAATTTATTGCCTGGGTGGAATAAATCTTTCTGAAGAACACTGGCAATGATAACCATTGGTCATAGTTGATCAGTGCATACATCAGAAGGTAGAAATCGAATGGCTTTCCTTCTTTCTCAATTCCAGCTCCAATATCAACTAGTTTGATATCAAGAGGTCATTGTTTCTATGGTATATATGACATTCTAGTTTTGAATTACAGTTGGAGAATGTATGCTCCTTTTCTCCCAAGAGTCTAAGTTTACATTCTGAAAAAAAGAAATTCTAAATCTTATTTAATAAGTAATCTATAAATTCAATTAAAAAAATAATTTTCATCATCCTGGAAATTAGAACCATTTTTTTCTATTTGATCATCTTTTTTTATTTACCCTATAAGGGACTACACATGCCACAAAAGCAAACATGCTGATAGAAAAGATAGCCTGTTACCATGAGTACCTTCTACTTCCAAAGAGAAGACAAAATTTAGTTCCAAAATTCCTTGAAATTTTACCTGTAATTAACTTCAACAAATCATTCCAATGGCTACAGTATAAACTATATTACACCCAAAGAACTGCAACTTCTGAAAGCTTATATGATGGTTTTCAAATACCCTTTCGGGTCTCCTGAGCATTTATGTCCAATCCTTCCCAATGCAATGATCCAAGCTACTACTACCAGTACTTCAGTTCTGGCTCACAAGAAAAAAATTCATTTGCCAAAAAACTGTGCATTTCTTTAATGAGTATCCACTATATGGCATGCTCATTTCTAAATGCTTAGAGTGAATTAATAAATTTCATAGCAATAAAGCACTATAAGGTAGGAAATATTATAAATTTCCATTTTACAGAGGGACTCAGTGATTTGTTAGAGGTCACTGTTCTAAAAAGGGACCCAGATAGGTATCCATAAACGTCATTTGGAGGCACAGTTCATATTCTCTTCTCTGCAAGAGATCCCTTCTCCATGATGACAACAGACAGGATAAAAGTACTTCTTGCTTCCTTAGACATATCATACCTGTGAAGCTCACCACAGTCCCTACTACTGTTCACTGAAATCCCCTCACAAGGGTCAAAAAGTATGCTTGTATTTCTACTTTTGATATACAGTTAACCTTTGAAAAATGTGGTGGTTAGGAGCACCAACCCCCCACACAGTCAATCCATGTACAACTCTGATTCCCCCAAAATTTAACTACTCATGGCCTACTGTTGACCAGAAGCCTTACTGATAATATATACAGTCTTCTAAAACATATTTTGTATATGTATTATATACCATATTCTTATAATAAAGCATGTTAATGCAAAGAGAATGTTTTTTCAAATTGCTACAGATCTCCAAAAAATATTCCAGTGTATCTAATGAAAAATGTCTGGGTGTAAGTGGACCCACGCAGTTCAAACCTGTATTGTTCAAGGTTCAACTGTATATATGAAATATATATATATAATTTCCTTGTGGATATAAAGGACATTATTACTCCTAAAATAAGTCAAAGGGCTGTTTTATGTTATTAAGATTTGCAATCTGAGCTTCTAATCCCTACTTCAATCTTTCCAAATACTTCATTCTCTTAGTCAACATCTTTTTTTCAACCTCTTACAGGCCTCCAGTTGTAGGACCTTCAGCCAAAATTCCCCTTCCTCTTTTGGATTTTCTTCTCTTTTCATTTCTAATGCTTTTTAAAGCTAATGGTACAATTTAATTTCAGTTGCTTCATCATTCTAGCCCATTGTATTTATTCTTCAACTACACTCCCAATTGAAACAATCCAAAATAATCTTACTTTGATCCTCACTATTGGGTTCCAAACATGTTCCCTTCCCAAAGCCAAATGATGACCCAGTCTTGCATTTGAAACTCTTATAGATTTTACATTTTTAATATTTTATTATCCCCAAATTATTCTATCCTGATAATTTGCATTTTAGCTCAAGATCACTTTTAACATTTCTCAATGGATTGTTCCATATACTGAATTGTGTCCTAGTCTGTGAATTATGACCTCCGATTTTTCTTTCACACTGCTGACAGAGTGATATTTCAAAAATGCAAATCTGATCATGTCTACATGCTTATAAAATTCTGTGGTTGTCTATGGCCTATAGAATGAAGATGAAGACTTTTTGTATTCAGTTCATGTCTTGAACTCTATCACTCAAGATATAAGTATAGCAGAACTCAATCTGTGTGTAAAATTGACTGAGACTAAACCTTTAGAATATAGAGGCTTTCTGTCTCAATTTTAAAGACTTTCTTGACCTTCTAATAGTTTGGAATGTCTGTTTCTTTTATAGAAATCTATGAAAATTTGACAGTGTTAGAATATATAGTCTTAATGATATTAAATATTATCTTTTCAGAATTCTTCTGACTGCCTTAGAATTAATTAAAACCTATGCATTCCTTCTGTATATTTAATGACAGTAGCTTTTACAGGAATATAATATATGTAACCTCAATTTTCTGTGAAAGATTCCCCTATCACTCAGAAAGCTGTCTCAGGAAAATCAGTGCTTTAAATTATTTTCTTTTTATCCTTTTTAAATAAAGGCTAAAAAACAAACGGTTCATACATTTCTTCCACCTCTGATTCTGACAAACACCAATCTGTTCTCAGTACCTATGAGCTTGAGATACACACACATACACATATGCACATGTGTATATATATACCACAATTCCTTTATCCATTTATCCACTGATGGACATTTAAGTTGTTTCCATTCTAAGTTATTGTAAATAATGCTGCAATGAACATGGGGGTGCATATACCTTTCAAGTCAATGTGTTCTTGGATAAGTACGTAGAACTAAAATTGCTGGATCACTTAAAATTCTGAGTCATTTTAGTTCTGTTTTTAATTTTTTGAGGAGCCTCAATATTGTTTTCCATAGTGGCTGTATCAATTTTTATTCCCATCAACAAAAGGGTACCTGTTCTCTACATCCTTGTCAATGCTTATTTCCAGTTTCTTAAATAAGTGTCATTCTAACAGATGTGAGGAAATATCTGTTTTTGATTTGCATATCCTTGATGATTCATAACATATAGCAATTTTTCATATTTTTGTTGGTCATTAGTGTGTCTTTTCTGAAAAAAGTCTATTCAGATCTTCTGCCTATTTTTTAGTAAAATGTTTGCGTCTCTGCTGTTGGGTTGTATGAGTTGTTTATATTGATTATGTGCCCCAGTCATACATATAATTGGCAAATATTCTGTTCCATTCAGTAGGCTGACTTTTCATTCTGTTGATGGTTTCCTGTGCTGTTCAGAAGCTTTTTAGTTTGATGTAGTCCCACTTGTTTTTTTTTGCTTTTGTGCTTTGCTTTTGCTGTCACATTCAAAAAATCATCACCAAGGACTATGTTAAGGAGCTTACCATTATGTTTTCTTCTAGGAGTTTTATGGTTTCAGGTGTTACAATCAGGTCTTAATTTTGAGGGTTTTTTGTGTGTGTGTACAGTGTAAGAGAGTAGCCCAATTTCATTATTTCACATGTAGCTGTCCAATTTTCACATCACCATTTATTGAAGACACTATTCTTTCCACATTGTAAATTCTTGGCTCTTGTCATAAATTAATTGAGTTTGTATATGCAGGTTTATTTCTGGGCTCTGTATTCTGTTCCATTGATCTATGTTTCTGTTTTAATGCCAATACCATACTATTTTAATTACTACAGCTGTGTAATATAGTTTGAAATCAGGAGGCATAATGTCTTTAGCTTTGTGCTCTCTCAAGATTGCTTTGGCTATTCAAGGTCTTTTGAGATTCCATACAAATATTAGGATTCTTTGTTCTATTTCTGTGAAAAATATCATTGTAATTTTGATTGATAGAAATCATATTAAATCTGTAGATTGCTTTAGGTAGTATGGAAATTTTAACAATACTTTAGTAATCTATGAGAATAGAATATCTATTTATTTGTGTCTTCTTCAATTTCTTTCATTAATGTCTTATAGTTTTCAATATACAGGTCTTTCACCTCCTTGGTTAAATTTTTCATTCCTGGTTATTTGATTGTTTTTGATACACCTGTAAAAGTTTCATTAATCTTTCTGATAGTCTATTACTGTATAATAACACAAAAGATTTTTGTGTATTGATTTTGTATCCTACAACTTTAATTTGTTGATAAGTTGTAACAGGTTTTTGAATGGGGTCTTTAGGGTTTTCTATATATAATAAGTCATCTGCCAATACTGAAATATTTACCACTTTCTTTTCAATCTAGATGCCCTTTCTTTCTTTTCATTGCCTAAGTGCTCTGGCAAGGGCTTCCAATACTGTGCTGAATAAAAGTGGAGAGAGTGGTATACATATCTTGTTGAGAGCTTTTCACAGTTGAGTATGATGTTAGTTGTGGGCTTATAATATATGGCCTCTTTTATGATGAGGTATGTCCCTTTCATATCCGCTTTTTTGAGTGTTTTTAACATAAATGGATGTTGAATTCTGTCAAATGCTTTCTTTGCATCTACTGAGATGAACATGATTTTTATTCTCCTTTTGTTAATTTGGTGTATTGCGTTGTCTGATTTATGGATGAAACATCCTGTACTCTTGGATTAAATTCCATTTGATAATGGTGTATGATCCTATTAATATATTTCTGAATTCAGTTTTTGAATATTTTGTTGAGGATTTTTGCATTTATGTTCATCAGGGATATTGGCCTGTAAATTTCTTTTTTTGTGGCATCCTTGTCTGGATTTCATATCAAGGTAATGATTGTCAGTGAAGTAAGTTTGGAAAAGTCCCCTCCTCTTCTATTTTTTGGGAGAGTTTAAGGATTAGTATTAATTATTTGAATGTTTGGTTAGAATTCACCGGTGAACTTGTCTGGTTTTGGACTTTTGTTGACTGGGACTTTGATTACGGATTCAGTATCCTTACTAGTAATCAGTCTGTTCAGATTTTCTATTTCATCATGATTCAGTTTTGGAAGGTTATAAGTTTCTAGGAATTTTCCATTTCTTCTAGGTCATCCAATTTGTTACCATAAATTGTTCATAGTAGTCTTTTATAATTCTTTGTATTTCTGTGGTACCAATTGTAACACCTCATCTTTTTATTTATTTGAATACTTTTTTTTATTGGTTTATCTAGCTACAATTTTGTCAATTTTGCTTATCTTTTTAAAAAAACAGCTTTTAGTTTTCTTGATCTTTTCTATTAGCTTTTGAGTCTCTATTTCTTTTATTATTATATTTTTTCTGCTCTACTCTGTTACCTCCCTTCTTCTACCAACTTTGGTCCTCATTTCTTTTACTAGTTCCTGAGGTGTGAAGTCAGGTTGTTTATTTGGGACCTCTCTACTTTCTTGAGGTACACATTTATCACTATGAATGTCCTTCTTAGAACTGTTTTTGATACATCCCATAAATTTTGGTGTTACATTTTAATTATCATCTGTTTCAAGGATTTTTTTAAGTTCTCTTTTGATTTCTTCTTTGACATATTTGTTATTCAGTAGCATGCTGTTTAATCTCCACATATTTGTGAATTTTTTTCAGTTTCCTTCATGTAATTAACGTCTACTTTCATACCATTGGTCAGAAAATGTCTGATATGATTTCAGTCCTGTTGTATTTATTAAGACTTGTTTTGTGACCTATCATATGACCTCTCTTGGAAAGTGTCTCATGTGCACATGAGAAGAATGTATGTATACTCTGTTACTTTTGGATGGAATGTTCCATAAATATCTGTTTGTCCACTTGGCTCAATGTGTTGTTTCAGGACAATATTTCCTTATTGAATTTTGTCTGAATAATTTATTCATTGATACAAGTGAGGTATTAACATCCCCTACTATTTTTGTGTTGCTATTTCTCCCTTTAGCTGTGTTAATACTTGCTTTATATACTTAGGTGTTAGGTGGGTTTATAAATATTTAGAAATATTTTCTTGGATTAATTCTTTCATCATTGTTTTACTTAGTTAAACATTTTGTATCTTTAGAAGCTACAATTAAAATTTTTTGAGAATGAAAATGCTTTTTTACTTGGAATGTGACAGTTTTACTATCTCAACCCCACATATATATGTATAAATATTTGTAGCTGAGGAAACATGCTTGCATCTAGGCTTATATGAGTGGTGTCTGCAGGTCTGCTGTCCTGTTTGTGGCCCTTCAGTCAGAATTGTTCTGCCATAAATCTCACAGTAGGAACTAGAATATAAAAAAGCCCCTACTTGCACCTCTTATTCAACAGACCATTCTCCCACTTGCTCAAGGGATCCTCTACTATTTTTCGTACCTTTAAATTTCTGTGATGACCTGGTTTCACATCCTTGCCTCTAAGAATCTACATAAAACCATCTCTGTGCTTAAGCAGCAGGTATAAATAATCTATTCCATACATTCCACCTTTTTTCTCTCAACACTCTCATTTTTTCTCTACAAAAATGCAGTACTTTCTTTCCTGACTTATCCCCTTAGCTTACAAGAAGTTTTACCAAACACAAATTCTCAGTAGTGGTATTTTTATAAGTGAGTGAATGGAATTCTCAAAGCTCTAGATAACATATTCTTCATCCACTAGCTGTGGGTCTTTAAGACTCAAACAATGTGAGGCAGCAGTTCTACATGGCCTAGTCCTACATGAATTAGAAGTTCCCCACAAGTAAATGGGGATCAACAAAACCTTGCCTGTGCTGCAAGAGTATTCAACATTTGGTTAACACTCCTGCATTGTTCCCTGGGACTCATCAGAAATATAAAATGTCAGTTATAGTACTAAGCAAGAGTATATGGGAAAAGTGTTCTCTGATCTATGAATTGCTTCCAGGTTGTCAGAGGGACTCTGAACTTTGGGCTTTCCTTAGTACAATGACTTTTGTAACTGATACAACCACTATAGGGATCCTACATGTTTATGAAGTTGCTATGCATTATTAGTTCATGAGAAGCATGGAGCTTTTAAACCAGAGAATATTTTGGATTATATATCCTTGTTCTTGAACTGTCAGCTTAATGGCTGCTTGAATGACCTCTGATGAAAAGGAATGCCTAATGTTGGCTTCCCATTCAAGCTGGGGTTTTTGACCAATATCCTTCTGTATATACTGCCTAAAATGGCTATGTGAACTAAGAAAATTTCATCATGGGAACTGCAGAAATAAAGTGTTCAGCAAACCACTTTCAAATTAATTTTGATACAGACTTATTTCAAATTTGGAAAATTAAATAGTATATTTTAAAAGGTATAAAGACTTTGCTAAAAATCATATAATGAATTTAAGTCACCTCAAAATGATACAGGATTCAATACCCTTAAAAGTATGACCTCAAAAAATATATAAAATAGTGGAATAATCATAAGAGAAATAGACAAATTCACAATCATAGCAGTAATCAATGCTTTTCTTTCAATAATTATTTGAAAAAAAAAGAAAATTTCATCTTAGATTTCAAAAAAACATTAACAGGAAATTATTGCCATGTGATAGAACCCTACACTCAACAACTATAAACTTCACATTTTCAATCACACACATAGGAAAGAAATTTTAAAATAACATAAATCATGTGGATCAAAAAAGAGAAAATCTAGTGGAAATTAGAAAAATTTTTAATTAAACAATAAGAAAATCACTATAACTCAACTATTAAGTACAACCAAAGGCATGCTTCAATGGAAATTTATAGCCTTATATAAAGCACTAAGAAAGACTGAAAATTAATGGGATAAGCCATTATATGAAAAAGTGAGAGAAAGAACAATTACTTCCTAAAGTCAAAGAGAATATAAATTAATACAAGAAAACAATGAAATATACAATAAACTTGCAAGAGCACTAACAAAGCCAAAGAAAGTTCTTTGGAATGAATCAAAAAATAAAAATAAAAAAGAAAGAATAAATTGATATCTGGTGAGACAGATAAAAAATGTGACCTGTGTCAAGAATAACAATAAGGACACATTACTATGTGTTCTACAGGCATTAAAGAGATAAGACGAAAAAATATTAATAAAATTTAAAAATTAGATATAATGGACAAAATAAAATAATTGAAATATATCACTTAACAAAAACAATTCAGAAATAGTTGAAGGGATTCCTTAAATGTAAACATTTAAGGAAGTAATAAGGAAGTTTAACACAACTTGTTTTGGACCACAGAAAAGGAACACTCAGCAATTCATTATAGGACAGTAGAATAATGTTGACATTAAGCAAGAACAGCAAGAGAAAAGAAAATTATAGACCAATCCGACTGATAAGCATAGGTATAACAGAATATTAGAACACTCAAACCAAAAATACATTAAAAGAATATTACATGACCAAACTGAATTTATTCTAGCAGAGCAAATGTAGTTTAATGATAGAATATAAGTTAATGTCTTTTAGTATTTGCTATAACTAAAGAAAATTTGTGCATCAATCTAAATTTTACTTCTTGGATGATATCAATTTTGTTTTAATTACTGTTTATGTTTGTGGTTGTTTTTTCTTCTCTGCAAATGTTCGGTTTACTTTCCTGTGTGCTTCTTTTTCTTTATTCTATGACCTGAAAGGTCTCACAATTTGTCCAGATCTATTTATTTTTCTTTATGTTTATACTGCTTTTATTGCTAGTATACATTGTTGACTCCAACATGGACATCGCTTGCTCCAAGCTCTCTCCTACTAGAAACCTTCCAATGGCTTCCACATCACCTGAAATCATTTCTACAGCTCACAAGTCCCAACCTGACCCCCTGATACAACTCAAGAACACAATTCCTATCACACTCTCTTGGATCACTCAGCACCAGCACACTAACTACATTGTTGGTCTTCATCCTATAGTTGTGCATACTTTATGGTTATTGTAACCTTTTTTTTTAATATAATTTATTTTGGTATCATTAATCTACAATTACATGTGCAATATTATGGTTATTAAACTACCCCCTTCATCAGGTCCCCCTTCCAACCCCATTACAGTCACTGTCCAACAGCGTAGTGAGATGCTATAGAATCACTACTTGTCTTCTCTGAGTTGTACAGCCCTCCCCATGCTCCTGCAACATTATATCTGCTAATCGTAATGCCCCTTTTTCCCTCTTATCCCTCCCTTCCCACCCATCTTCCACAGTCCCTTTCCCTTTGGTAACTATTAGGCCGTTCTTGGGTTCTGTGAGTCTGCTGCTCTTAAGTTCCTTCACTTTTTTTCTTTGTTCTTATACTCCATGTATGAGTGAAATCATTTGATACTTGTCTTTTTTGGGTTGGCTTATTTCATTGAGCATAATACCCTCTAGCTCAATCCATGTTGTTGCAAAAGGTAGGATTTGTTTTCTTCTTATGGCTAAATAATATTCTATTGTGTATATGTACCACATCTTCTTTATCCATTCATCTACTGATGGACACTTAGGTTGCTTCCATATCTTGGCTATTGTAAATAGTGCTGCGATAAACATAGGGGAGCATATGTCTTTTTCAAACTGGGCTGCTGCATTCTTAGGGTAAATTCCTAGGAGTGGAATTCCTGGGTCAAATGGTATTTCTATTTTGAGTTTTTTGAGGAACCTCCATACTGCTTTCGACAATGGCTGAACTAATTTGCATTCCCACCAGCAGTGAAGGAGGGCTCCCTTTTCTCCACATCCTCACCAACATTTCTTGTTGTTTGTGTTTAGGATGTTGGCCATCCTAACTGATGTGAGGTGATATCTCATTGTGGTTTTAATGTGCATTTCTCTGATGATTAGCGATGTGGAGCATCTTTTCATGTGCCTGTTGGCCATCTGAATTTCTTCTTTAGAGAAGTGTCTATTCATGTCCTCTGCCTATTTCTTAATTGGATTATTTGCTTTTTGTTTGTTAAGGTGCATGAGTTCTTTATATATATTGGACGTCAACCCCTTATCAGATACGTCATTTATGAATATATTGCCCCATACTGTAGGATGTCTTTTTGTTCTAATGATGGTGTCCTTTGCTGTACAGAAGCTTTTCAGCTTGATATAGTCCCACTTGTTCATTTTTGCTTTTGTTTCCCTTGCCTGGGGAGATATGTTCATGAAAAAGTCGCTCATGTTTATGTCTAAGAGATTTTGCCTATGTTTTTTTCTAAGAGTTTTATGGTTTCATGACTTACATTCAGGTCTTTGATACAACCTGAGTCTACCTTTGTGTATGGGCAGGACAGTAATCCAGTTTCATTCTCTTACATGTAGCTGTCCAGATTTTCCAACACCAGCTGCTGAAGAGGCTGTCATCTCCCCATTGTATATCCAAGGCTCCTTTATCAAATATTAACTGACTGTATATGTTTGGGTTAATGTTTGGATTTTCTATTCTGTTCCACTGGTCTGTGGGTCTGTTTTTGTGCCAACACCAAATTGTCTTGATTACTGTGGCTTTGTAGTAGAGCTTGAAGTCAGGGAGCATAATTCCCCCTGTTTTATTCCACCTTCTCAGGATTGCTTTGGATGTTCGGGGTCTTTTGTGGTTCCATATGAATTTTAGAATTATTTGTTTGGGTTCATTGAAGAAAGCTGTTGGTAGTTTCATAGGGATTGCATTGAATCTGTAGGTTGCTTTATGTAGTATAGCCATATTGACAGTATTTATTCTTCCTAGCCAAGAGCATGGGATGCATTTCCATTTGTTAATGTCCTCTTTAATTTCTCTTAGGAGTGTCTTGTAGTTTTCAGAGTACAGGTCTTTCACTTCCTTCGTTAGGTTTATTCCTAGGTATTTTATTCTTTTCAATGCAATTGTGAATGGAATTGTTTTACTGATTTCTCTTTCTGTTAGTTCACCGTTAGTGTATAGGAAAGCAACAGATTTCTGTGTGTTAATTTTGTATCCTGGCACTTTGCTTAATTCAGATATTAGTTCTAGTAGTTTTGGAGTGGATTCTTTAGGGTTTTTTATGTACAGTATCATGTCATCTGCAAATGGTGACAATTTGACTTATTCTTTACCAATCTGGATGCCTTGTATGTCTTTGTTTTGTCTGATTGCCGTGGCTAGGACCTCCAGTACTATGTTGAATAACATGGGAGAGAGTGGGCATCCCTGTCTTGTTCCCAATCTTAGATGAAAAGCTTACAGCTTCTCACTGTTAAGTATGATGTTAGCTGTGGGTTTGTCATATATGGCCTTTATGATGTTGAGGTACTTGCCGTCTATACCCATTTTCTTGAGAGGTTTAATCATGAATGGATGCTGAATTTTGTCAAATGCTTTCTCAGCATCTATGGAGATGATCATGTGGTTTTTGTTCTTCTTTTTGTTGATGTAGGGGATGATGTTGATTGATTTTCAAATGTTGTAGCATCCTTGCATCCCTGGGATGAATCCCACTTGATCATGGTGTATGATCCTCTTGATGTATTTTTGAATTCAGTTTGCTAAGATTTTGTTGAGTATTGTTGCATCTACGTTCATCAGGGATATTGGTCTGTAATTTTCTTTTTTGGTGAGGTCTTTGCCCGGTTTTGGTATTAGAGTGATGCTGGCTTCATAGAATGAGTTTGGAAGTATTCCCTCCTCTTCTATTTTTTGGAAAACTTTAAGGAGTATGGGTGTTATTTCTTCTCTATATGTCTGGTAGAATTCAGAGGTGAATCCATCTGGTCTGGGGGTTTTGTTCTTGGTAGTTTTTTGATTACCGATTCAATTTCATTGCTGGTGATTGGTCTGTTTAGTTTTTCTGTTTCTTGCCTGGTCAGTCTTGCAAGGCTGTATTTTTCTAAGAAATTGTCCATTTCTTCTATGTTTTCCAGCTTGTTAGCATATAGATTCTCATAATATTCTCTTATAATTCTTTGTATTTCTGTGGGGTCCGTCGTGATTTTTCCTTTCTCATTTCTGATTCTGTTTATGTGGTAGATTCTCTTTTTCTCTTAGTAAGTCTGGCTAGGGGTTTATCTATTTTGTTTATTTTTTCAAAGAACCAGCTCTTGGTTTTATTGATTTTGTCTACTGTTTTATTCTTCTCAATTTTATTTATTTCTTCTCTGATCTTTATTATGTCCCTCCTTTTGGTGACTTTGGGCCTCATTTTTTGTTCTTTTTCCAATTTCAGTAATTGTGTCTTTAGACTATTCATTTGGGAATGTTCTTCCTTCTTTAAATAGGCCTGGATTGCAATATACTTTCCTCTTAGAAGTGCCTTTGCTGCGTCCTACAGAAGTTGGGGCTTTGTGTTGTTGTTGTTATTAGTCTCCATATATTCTTTGATTTCTGTTTTGATTTGGTCATTAACCCATTGATTAATTAGGAGAATGTTGTTAAATATCCATGTATTTGTGAGCCTTTTTGATTTCTTTCTAAAATTTATTTCTAGTTTATACCTTTGTGATCTGAGAAGTTGGTTGGTAGGATTTCAATATTTTTGAATTTACTGAGGTTCTTTTTGTGGCCTAATATGTGGTCTATGCTGGAAAATGTTCCATGTGCACTTGAGAGGAATATGTATCCTGCTGCTTTTGGGTGTAGAGTTCTGTAGATGTCTGTTAGGTCCATCTGTTCTAATGTGTTGTTCAGTGCCTCTGTGTCTCTACTTATTCTCTGTCTGGTTGATCTGTCCTTTGGAGTGAGTGGTGTGTGGAAGTCTCTTAAAATGAATGCATTGCTGTCTATTTCCTCCTTTAATTCTGTTAGTATTCCTTTCACATATGCTGGCACTCCTGTGTTGGGTGCATATTTATTTATGATGGTTATATCTTCTTGTTGGACTGACCCCTTTATCACTATGTAATGTCCTTCTTTATCTGTTGCTACTTTCTTCGTTTTGAAGTCTATTTTGTCTGATACAAGTACTGCAACACCTGCTTTTTTCTCTTTGTTGTTTGCATGAAATATCTTTTTCCATCCCTTCAGTTTTAGTCTGTGAATATCTTTGGGGTTAAAGTGAGTCTCTTGAAGGCAGCATATAGATGGGTCTTGTTTTTTATCCATTCTGTGACTCTATGTCTTTTGACTGGTGCATTCAGTCCATTTACATTTAGGGTGATCATGGATAGGTATGTCTTTATTGGCATTGCAGGCTTCAGATTTGTGGTTACCAAAGGCTCAAGGTTAACTTCCCTATGATCTAAAAGTCTAACAACTAACTTAATATGCTATTACAAACACAATCTAAAGTTTCTTTTTTTGTCTGTTTCCTTCCTCCTTTTTCTTTCTGTTCCATTCTTTATATATTAGGTATCATATTCTGTACTGTTTGTCTATCCCTTGATTGACTTTGGCGATTGTTAATTTTATTTTGCATTTGCTTAGTAATTAGCTGTTCTATTTTCTTTACTGTGGTTTATTACCTCTGGTGACAGCTGTTAAACTGTAGGAACACTTCCATCTCTAGCAGTTTCTCCAAAGTACACTGTTGAGATGGTTTGTGGGAGGCAAATTCTCTCAGCTTTTGCTTATATGGGAGTGGTTTAATCCCTCCTTCAAATTTAAATGATAATATTGCCAGATAAAGTAATCTTGTGTCAAGGCCCTTCTGCTTCATTGCATTAAATACATCATGCCACTCCCTTCTGGCCTGTAAGGTTTCTGCTGAGAAGTCTGATGATAGCCTGATGGGCTTTCCTTTGTATGTGATCTTATCTCTCTCTCTGGCTGCTTTTAATTGTCTCTCCTTATCCTTGACCTTTGCCATTTTAATCATATATTTCTTGCTGTTGTCTTCCTTGGGTCCCTTGTGTTGGGAGATCTGCACACCTCCATGGCCTGAGAGACTATCTCCTTCCTCAGATTGGGGAAGTTTTCAGCAATAACTTCCTCAAAGACACTTTCTATCCCTTTTTCTCTCTCTTCTTCTTCTGGTACCCCTATAATGCGAATATTGTTCCGTTTAGATTGGTCACACAGTTCTCTCAATATTCTTTCATTCTTAGAGATCCTTTTTTCTCTCAGTGCCTCAGCTTCTTTGTATTCCTCTTCTCTAGTTTCTATTTCATTTACCGTCTCCTCCACCGTATCCAGTCTGCTTTTAATACCGTCCATTGTGTTCTTCAATGATTGGATCTCCGACCGGAATTCATTCCTGAGTTCCTGAGTGAGTATCTTTCCGTACCTCCATGATCATGTTAATGATTTTTATTTTGAACTCCCTTTCAGGGAGAGTCATAAGATCCATATCATTTAAATCTTTCTTAGGAGTTGTATTCATAATTTTACTCTGGACCAGGTTCCTTTGGCATTTCATATTTGTGTATGGCGCCCTTTAATGCCCAGAAGCTCTACACTCTGGAGCTGCTCAGCCCCTGAAACAATGCGGGGATTGTAGGGGAGTGGTATTGGTGCCTCTGAGGAGGAAAGGGCTGTTTCCTGGTTCCTGGCTGCTATGCCTGTCTCCACTGCCTGAACCAGTGGTCGGAGCACACAGGTATAAGCTTCTGTGCTTTGTGTTTGCAGTTGCTGTAGACAGATCTTCCCTCTGGCTGGCCTAACACCAGGGAAGGATTTCCCGGTTTGCAAGCCCAGTGGGGCTGGCCAGAAGAAAGGCACATTAGTCTGCCTGTTACAGAAGGGGTTCTTGGAGCTGTGTAGGCAGACAGGGAGCTGGAGCTTCTGAAGATCGTGAAAGCTCCCAAACTGCTATGCAGAGTGCACCTGGACAATTTTGTCTGCCTTTCCTTTCTCCTGAGCAGTAAGCTTTGTGCAATCCTTGCCCCTTTAGCAGCCCTCTTGCTAAGGGCTTCCTTGTTAGGAAGTCTCTCAGACTTCCGGCCTTTCTTTTGTCCCCAAGCAGCTGGGTAAGGATCCCTGCTTTCACAAGTAGCTGGAATCTTAAGTCTCTCCAGGAATTCTGCCTGTCTTAGCTTTCCAACCCCCTAATTACAAGAGTATCATGTAAGCACCATGAAATGCAGGTTTGTGCCCCCAGAGCAGATCTCGAGTTAGGTATTCAGCAGTCCCACATCTCCACTCCCTCCCTGCTCTGTTCCTGTTCCTCCCACCGGTGAGCTGGGGTGGGGGAAGGGCTTGGATCCCGCAGGACCACAGCTTTAATATGTTACCCTTTTCTGTGAGGGCTGCTATTGTCTCCAGGTGTCTGCAGTTTGTTGCCGTCCTCTTTCCCACTGTTCTTTCAAGAGTAGTTGTAGTAGCTTTATTTTCATATTATATGAGGTTTTAGGAGGAAGCCTCTGTCTCACCTCTCATGCCACCATTTTTAGTCCCTGTGTAACCTTTTTCTTTTGACTGTCACTCTCTCAATCCCCATTTCATCATTCGCAGTTCCATGCCATATTTTCTTCATAGTTTATATAATCACCTGATTTTCTACATGTTCATTACTTTTTTATTTCTTTTTTTTTTATTTTTTAAATTTTGGTATCATTAATGTATAATCACTTGAACAACATTATGGTTACTAGACCCCCTATTATCAAATCCACCCCCATACCCCACTACAGTCAGTGTCCATCAGCATAGTAAGATGCTATAGAATTATTCCTTGCCTTCTCTATAAATACTGCCTTCCCCATGCCACCCACACTGCATTATGTATGCTAATCGTAATGCCCCTTATTCCCCTTCTCCCTGCTTTCCCACCAATCCTCCACAGCCACCTTCCCTTTGGTAAGTGTTAGCTCATTCTTGGGTTCTGTGGGTCGGCTGCTATTTTGTTCCTTCAATTTTTTTTTTGGTTCTTATACTCCACAGATGAGTGAAATCATTTGATACTTGTCTTTCTCCCCTGGCTTATTTCACTGAGCATAATACCCTCTAGCTGTATCCATGTTGTAGCAAATGGTAGGATTTGTTTTCTTCTTATGGCTGAATAATATTCCATTGTGTATATGTACCACATCTTCTTTATCCATTCAGCTACTGATGGACACTTAGGTTGCTTCCATTTCTTGGCTATTGTAAATAGTGCTGCGATAAACATAGGGATGCACGTATCTTTTTCTAAGTGGGCTGCTGCATTCTTAGGATAAATTCCTAGGAGTGGAATTCCTGGGTCAAATGGTATTTCTATTTTTAGGTTTTTGAGGAACCTCCATACTGTTTTCCACAATGGTTGAACTAATTTACATTCCCAACAGCAGTGTAGGAGGGTTCCCCATTCTCCACATCCTCGCCAACATTTGTTGTTTGTCTTTTGGATGTTGGCCATCCTAACTGGTGTGAGGTGATATCTCATTGTGGTTTTAATTTGCATTTCTCTGATGATTAGCGATGTGGAGCATCTTTTCATGTGCCTGTAGGCCATCTGAATATTTTCTTTGGAGAAGTGTCTATTCAGCTCCTCTGCCCATTTTTTAATTGGCTTATTTGCTTTTTGTTTCTTGAGGTGTGTGAGCTCTTTATATATTGTGGATGTCAACCCCTTATCAGATATGTCAGTTAAGAATATATTCTCCGATACTGTAGGATGTCTTTTTGTTCTACTGATGGTGTCCTTTGCTGTACAGAAGCTTTTTAGTTTGATATAGTCTCACTTGTTCATTTTTCTTTTGTTTCCCTTGCCCAGGGAGATATGTTCATGAAGAAGTTGCTCATGTTTGTGTCCAAGAGATTTTTGCCTATATTTTTTTCTAAGAATTCTATCGTTTCATGACTTACATTCAAGTCTTGATCCATTTTGAGTTTACTTTTGTGTATGGGGTTAAACAGTAATCCAGTTCCAGTCTCTTACATGTAGTTTTCTAGTTTTGCCAACACCAGCTGTTGAAGAGGCTGTCATTTCCCCATTGTATATCCATGGCATCTCTATCGTATATTAATTGACCACATATGTTTGGGTTTATATCTGGTCTCTCTAGTCTGTTCCATTGGTCTATGGGCCTGTTCTTGTGCCGGTACCAAATTATCTTGATTGCTGTGTCTTTGTAGTAGAGCTTGAAGTCAGGGAGCATAATTCTCGCTTCTGTATTCTTCCTTCTCTGGATTGATTTGGCTATTCAGGGTCTTTTGTCATTCCATATGAATTTTAGAACTATTTTCTCTAATTCATTGAAGAATGCTATTGGTATTTTGATAGGGATTGGGTTGAATCTGTAGTTTGCTTTAGGCAGGATAGCCATTTTGACTATACTAATTCTTCCTAGCCAGAACATGGAATGTATTTTCATTTATTAGTGTCCTCTTCAATTTCTCCTAAGAGTATCTGGTAGTTTTTAGGGTATAGGTCTTTCACTTCCTTGGTTATGTTTATTCCTAGATATATTATTCATTTTGATGCGATTGTGAATGGAATTGTTTTCCTGATTTCTCTCTCTGCTAGTTCACCGTGGGTGTATAGAAATGCAACAGATTTCTGTGTACTAATTTTGTATCCCACAACTTTGCTGAATTCAGATATTAGATCGAGTCATTTTGGAGTGGATTCTTTAGGGTTTTTTATGTACACTATCATGTCATCTGCAAACAGGGAGAGTTTGACTTCTTCCTTGCCAACCTGGATGCGTTTTATTTCTTTGTGTTGTCTGATTGCTGTGGCTAGGACCTCCAGAACTATGTTCAATAAATGTTGTGAGAGTGGGCATCCTTGTCTTGTTCCCGATCTTAAAAAATGCTTTCATCTTCTCACTGTTAAGCATAATGTTGGCTGTGGGTTTGTCATATATGGCCTTTATTATGTTGAGGTACTTGCCCTCTATACCCATTTTGTTGAGAGTTTTGATCATGAATGGATGTTGAATTTTGTCGAATGCTTTTTCAGCGTCTATGGAGATGGTCATGTATATTTTGTCCTTTTTTGTTTATGTAGTGGATGACGTTGATGGATTTGTACCATCCTTGCATCCCTGGGATGAATCCCACTTGATCACAATGGATGATCTTTTTGATGTGTTTTTGAATTCAGTTTGTGAATATTTTGTTGAGTATTTCTGCATCTATACTCATCAGGGATATTGGTCTGTTATTTTCTTTTTTGTGGTGTCTTTTCCAGGTTTTGGTATTAGAGTGATGTTGGGCTCGTAGAATGAGTTTGGGAGTATTCCATCCTCTTCTACTTTTTGGAAAACTTTAAGGAGAATGAGTATTAGGTCTTCACTAAATGTTTGATAAAATTCAGCTGTGAAACCATCTGTCCAGGTGTTTTGTTCTTAGGTAGATTTATGATTACCAACTCAATTTCTTTGCTGCTAATCGGCCTATTCAGATTTTCTGTTTCTTCCTAGGTCAGCCTTGGAAGGTTGTATTTTTCTAGAAAGTTGTCCATTTCTTCTAGGTTATCCAGTTTTTACCATATAAGTTTTCATAGTATTCTCTCATAATTCTTTGTATTTCTGTGATGTCTGTAGTGATTTTTCCTTTCTCATTTCTGATTCTGTTTATGTGTGTAGACTCTCTTTTTTTCTTGATAAGTCTGGCTAAGGGGTTATCTATTTTGTTTATTTTCTCAAAGGACCAGCTCCTGGTTTCATTGATTCTTTGTATTGTTTTATTCTTCTCAATTTTATTTATTTCTGCTTAATCTTTATTATGTCCCTCCTTCTTCTGACTTTGGGCCCCATTTGTTATATCTTTTCTAGTTTCATTGGTTTGAGTTTAAAGTGTTCATTTGGGTTTGTTCTTTCCTGTGGTAGGCCTGTATTGCAATACATTTCCCTCGTAGCACAGCCTTCACTGCGTCCCACAGATATTGTGGTGTTGAATTATTGTTGTCATTTGTCTCCATATATTGCTTGATCTTTGTCTTTAGTTGGTCATTGATCCATTGATTATTTAGGAGCATGTTATTAAGCCTCCATGTTTTTGTGGGCTTTTTCATTTTCTTTGTGTTATTTATTTCTAGTTTCATACCTCTGTGAACTGAGAAGCTGGTTGGTTCAGTTTCAATATTTTTGGATTTACTGAGGTTCTTTTTGTGGGCTAGTATATGATCTATTCTTGAAAATGTCCATGTGCTCTTGAGAAGAATGTGTATCCTGTTGCTTTTGGATGGACTGTTCTGTAGATGTCCATTAGGTCCATCTGTTCTAATGTGTTGTTTAGTGCCTCTGTCTCTTTATTTATTTTATGTCTGGTTGATCTGTCCTTTGGAGTAAGCGGTGTGTTGAATCTCCTAAAATGAATGCATTGCATTCTATTTCCCCCTTTAATTCTGTTAGTATTTGTTTCACATATGTAGGTGATCCTGTGTTGGGTGCATAGATATTTATAATAGTTATGTCTTCTTGTTGGACAGACCCTTTTATCATTATATAATGTCCTTCTTTGTCTCTTGTCACTTTCTTTGTTTTGAAGTCTATTTTGTCTCATACAAGTACTGCAACTCCTGCTTTTTCTATTAGTTGCATGAAATATCTTTTTCCATCTATTTATTCTCAATCTGTCTATGTCTTTGGTTTTGAAGTCAGCCTCTTGTAGAAAGCATATAGATGGGTCTTGTTTTTTTATCCATTCATTAACTCTATGTCTTTTGATTGGTTCATTCAGGCCATTTACATTTAGGGTGATTATCAATAGGTATATACTTATTGCCATTGCAGGCTTTAGATTCGTGGTTACCAAAGGTTCAAGTGTAATTCCATTACTATCTAAGGCTAATTTAACTCACTTCATATGCTATTACAAACACAGTCTAATGTTTCTTTTTTTATTTTTCCTCTTTTTCTTCCTCCTCTATTCTTTGTATGTTATGAATCATATACTGTACTCTTTGTCTAGCCCTGGGGTGATATCTATTTAGCCTTAGGAATACTTCCATCTATAGGAGTCCCTCCAAAATGCACTGTAGAGGTCGTTTGTGGGAGGTAAATTCTCTTAGCTTTTGCTTATCTGAAAATTGTTTAATCACTCTGTCAAATTTAAATGATATCTTGCTGGGTAGAGTATTCTTGGTTCAAGGCCCTTGTGCTTCATTGCATTAAATATATCATGCCACTCCCTTCTGGCCTGTAAAGTTTCTGTTGAGAAGTCTGATGATAGCCTGATGAGTTTTCCTTTGTATGTGATCTATTTTCTCTCTCTAGTTGCTTTTTAAAGTCTGTCTTTATCCTTGATCTTTGCCATTTTAATTATTATATGTCTTGATGTTGTCTTCCTTGGGTCCCTTGTGTTGGGAGATCTGTGCACCTCCATGGCTTGAGAGACTATCGCCTTCCTCAGATTGGGGATGTTTTCAGCAATTACCTCCTCAATAACTTTCTATCCCTCTTTCTCTCTCTTCTTCTTCTGGTACCCCTATAATGCGAATATTGTTCCGCTTGGATTGGTCACACAGTTCTCTCAATATGCTTTCACTCTTAGAGATTCTTTATTCTCTCTGTGCCTTAGCTTCTTTGTATTCCTCTTCTCTATTTCTATTCCATTTACCATCTCTTCTACTACATCTAATCTGCTTTTAAATCCCTCCATTGTATGTTTCATTTCAGATATGGAATTTCTTAATGATTGAATATCTGACTTAAATTCATTCCTGAGCTCTTGAATATTTTTCTGTACCTCCATAAGCATGTTTGCTTATTTCGAACTCTCTTTCAGGAAGATTGTTGAGTTCAGTTTCATTTGGACCTTTATCTGGAGTTGTAAGGTTTTGGTCTGAATCATGTTCCTTTGACATTTCATATTTCTGTGTGGTGCCCACTAGTGCACAGAAACTCCAGTCTCTGGAGCTGCTTAGCCCCTAAAATGAGGTTGGTGGTTGTAGGGGAGCAGAGCTGGTGCCTGGGGGGAGGAAAGATCTGTTTCCTGATTCCTGTTTGCCCTGCCTGTCTCCAGTCAGAACCAGTGGGGCCAAGCACACACATGTAAGCCTCTGTGCTTTGCATCTCTAGCTGTTGTAGGCGGGGCCTCCCTCTGGCTGGCCTGACACCAGCACAGTGATTGCTGGTTTGCAAGCAGGTGCCTGCAGTCCAGTAGGAAGGCTTGGAAGGCTGTGTGTCACAGTGCATAGCCTCGTAGCTGAGTAGGCAGCCAGGGGTTGGAGCACCTGAAGCTCCTCAAATTTCCCAACCAGCTGGGCAGAGCATGCCCCATCAACCTTGTCCAGCTCTCCCTTCTCCCGTGCAGCAAGCTCCGTGCACACCCCGCCTCTTCAGCAGCCCTCTCGCTGCTAGAAAGCCTCTCATACTGCCCACCCTTCCTCTGACATAGAGCGCACGTGTGTGGATCTTGTCCTCCACCAACGGCCGGAATGTCCGTCTCCCATACCTTCTGTCTGTCCAAGCTCCCCAACGTCCAGAGCACCACACAATATAGGTTTCTGCTCACAAAGCAGATCTCCAGGGCTAGGTGTTCAACAGTCCAGGCTTCCCCCCTCCCCCACTCCATTTCTCTTCCTCCCGCTGGTGAGCTGGGGTGGGGGAAGGGCCTGAGTCCTGCTGTATTAAGGCTTTTGTACGTTATCCTGTTTTCTGAGACCTGCTCTGTTTGTGAGGTCTGTATGCAGTCTGGTTCAGCCTTCTTTCTTGTTGCTGTTTTAGGGTTAGTTGTATTAATTAACTATATTTTTGTACTATTTGTGGTTTTGGGAGGAGTTCTCCATATAACCTCTCATGCCACCATCTTGAATCTCTACATGTTCATTACTTTTTATTTTAGTTTCTGCTTCTGCTATGATGTAAGTTTCATAATGACAGCAACGTTCTTTTATTTTTTAAATCACTGACTCTATCAAAGGCCTCAGTACTTGACAATGAGTAAAACTTCAATATACATTCCTTAGGTTTTAGTACTGAACAATAATGTGTAATTTAGATTTGGGCCAGTGTTCTCCATTGTTCTGGAGTAATTCCCTACCCCACAGAACATCTGGTCTCTGCTGGAATTTCTAATAAAGATAGGGCTTTTCGACCTGAGCTAGCTATTAAATTACCTTTATATCTTTTTATTCTTCTGCTCATTCTACTAAATTACTTTTTTAAACTCAATGATCAAAATGTTTTCACAATCTTTAGCTAATTATTTTCTGTGGCTTAACTTTAAAGAGTAACAGCCAAATGGCAAATTTTGTGCTAGAAATTAAGCTGCTAGTCCAAACTCAGTTTTCTTTAAATATTGTCACATTTTTAAAATATTTTATATACACAATCAATAATTCACAGGGGTAACTTTTCCATTTCTTGTCATATTTTTCTCTTTTCTTAAAGGGAAACCCAACTTAGAGTCTGGTCTAAATGTAGAAGTACAGACTCCACAACTGACTGCTGTAATTTCTTCTAAAAGAATTAACTCAGTGACTGAGGTACATACTTTACAAAAGGAGTCCATAATTACTTGCCTGTAGAAACTCTAAAAACATATGTGACAAGTTGCCCATTATCTCCCAAATTCACAATTTTTTTTTCACTGTCCAAATTCACAATTTATGATAATTCTAAGCATGTAGGAATGGTGATAAGGAAGCCTTCCTATGTTATTCAAATACTTGACTGTTAACATGCCCCACACAAATAGTCTGTGAAATGATTCATACCTTTGCAGAAAGTTGCATTATGAAATGACCTGAAGTCCTACCACTACTCATTTTTGAATTCTGTGAAAAATGAACCAAACAGACCAGGTAGGGCATTTATTATTTTTGCCACCTATTTTTGCTTTCCCCTTCTGTGGGCAAGACACTTAAATTTTCCCTACAGTTTAATATATTTTCCAAATTACAGTGCATTCTTTCAGGATTGTAAAAACTTGTTCTGAGTATTCAAGTCTATTACAGGTCTCCCTACCTGCCCACCCGTCTTCTTAAAGTTGCTTACAAACACTGGAAGAAAAATAAGCATTTATTAGAAAATAGAATATATAAATAAAATCATGTTAATTTTATTCAACTACTTATCCAATAAATATTTCTTATGCATCTATTAACTGATAAAGAAGGGAGATGAGCATTAGATGATTCTAGGCTTGCACTCTGAAGGAATTTGTTGGATGGTAGATGAGACAGAAAGAAATCAGTTAATTACAGGACTGCTTGGTAAGCGCTACTATAGAGGTAAACGGAACACAGGCTTGGATGGCCGTTAGAAAGCCTCTCCCATTTTTGGGGGGGAAAAAGAAAAAATATCTCTAAGAAAATAAAGTGTAAAAATAAATATATAAGGGTTATCCAAGCAGAAAGGAATTTCAAATAGAGGGACTGTCTTATGTAAATGAGGGTGGTAAGAAAGGCTCTGTTGTTTGCGGAATTGCAAGTCATTAAGGAGGGAAAGAGAGAGCAAGGAGATTAAAGACAGATAAAGCTGGAGATCCAAGCCTGGGCCAAAAGATAAAGAATTTTTACATCACTTTAAGGAGTCAAATCTAAAATTAAAAATAATACAAAGTCTTTGAAGTCTTCAAGCACTGAGGTCATTCAACCAAAGCTGAAATTCTGAGTGACCACTTTGATTAATGTGGAAGCATCTTGAAGGGGAGGACACCTGAGGCAGAGAGACCCCATAGGAGGCTCTTGACACAATTCAAATCACATGTGATTGGACCAAATAATTCAATGGAAATAAGAGAGAGAGAGAGAGATGGAGAGACAAGGAAAGAGGAGATGCAGAGGGAGAGAAAGACTTGAACGGTTTAAAGAAATAGTGGTAATGAAGCATAGGCAATCGATCAGCACTAAAACTCAGAATTTGGATCAAGTTTCTAGTCTGTTAGACCACCTAGAGTCAGATGTAGTGAAGAAGAAAGTCTGGAACAGATGTTAAAATGCTGCGCACCACATCAAAGAGGCAAGGTGTTACTTCTTTGACTAGGAATGAGAACATGACAAAAAAAACAAGTACAAAAGTTCAAAATATAGTTAATCACCCAAATGTCAGTCCTAAATAAAGGCCACCATTCAGATGCCTGACATGACAGGAAGACAGCCCTGTTTTGTCAGGGTCTTCTAGTCCCCATGTGATACTCTCAGGCAGTTACCAAAACCTATCGGTGTATTTGGCCTTGAATTCTCCCTAATGGGTGCCATTCAGTTACTGTTCTCTGATCAGTCTGACAGAAAACTGAAGACTGAAGAGACCTTGTTTGTTTGTCCTTTAATATCCAGGGGGAACAGTGTGCTTCATGTTCCATCTGTGAATCATCCTTTTTTTTAATAAGTATCTCTTATACAAGCTAAAAGAAAAACTTATCAAAGCTGTTACTTTGCCAGCAAAGAGAAACTTTTTATTTGCAAAAACCTCAGGAGAAAAATATGCTTTCTGACAGGCATAAGCAAAGCAGTTACCTTTGGAGGATTGACACCTTGTGTTACTGCCTAAATGTGAACCTCAAAAAGTGATACAAGAGATTAGTACATGGGGAAATTGGAAATTGTCCTTACTATAATTGTAAAGTGGCATAAATATTTCTCTCATTCAAATTCTCTGTCTCTCTCTCTCTCTCAGTAACATAGAATGACACCTTTGCTAGCTGATAAACAATCAGGCATTGAATCTCTATTTTCACCTTTTTATTCTCTTAAGCAATGAAGAATTCAGGGATTTAGGATTCTGGAATCCTGAATAAGGGGAACTTTCTTCATGGACAATGCAACTACCTTGGATTTTCTTAACTAGCTGAGCAAAGAATCAACCAAGTAATACTTTTATAACAGTGTTTTATAATGATAATAGAAACAAGATATTTTAGTCTTGAACTCTAAACTGGAGCATAGATCCATAACTTGACAAATCATTAGCTAGTTTCTTTTATTAAAACTCAAGAAACAAAGCACAGTACTGAAAGAATGCAATAGCAAAGGGGATGATTTGGTAAACCTTGTAAGTTGCAAAGGTGGCCTCCTATGCAGAAAGGTTTCGACACAGAACAAACAAGAGTGAATTTGTCCTCTGCTGTTTGCAGCAACTCAGCTCTTAGGGACCACAACAAATTTTCAAATATTATAAAACAGAGAGACCAAAGAGAGCAAAGGCAGAAAAACATCACTGTGCAGGTCTGACTTAATATTCGGGATGAGGAATTGGGAAAATATTGGAAGTTTTTCATGTGGTGTCTCAAAATTTAATATATTACAAAAAACCAACATTTTTCCTTTTCTTTGTGATGTTGATGTAATTTGTTCAGGTTTCTACAAGAATCATCATTAAAAGCTAAATTTTGAATAAGGACCATATTATTAATTTAAAAAAGAAAGAACTGGAACTTTATAATCCAAAGCAAAATGATGACAAAATTCCAGCTACATTGTCAATAGACTAGCAGGGTCTTTCTATTGTTGCAGCAAACTCTTCCTTGTTAGAGTCACCAACCAGTTGATCTCATGCAAGAAGTGAAGCTCAGAGGTAATTCTGAAGCCATATGCATTCTGAGTCTAAGTGCAGCACCAGAAAATTCACTTAAGTCATCTGGTCTCCTTTCTGCATTGCCCAGATCCACTTGCTTGTTAAAATATAATTACAGCTTCTCCAGGATGCTGAATACTTGTTTCTTGGACAAATGTAAAAGTAAAAGGCTAAAGGAATGAATTAAAGTCTCTGTGCTGCAGTTTACCTAAATAATAAAAAGGATATTCTTCATCCCCATGTCCACCATCAATTCCAATGGGATGATGAAAACCAAGAAACAAAGAACCTTCTGGTTACCATGTCCTTCTCAGACCATGGCTGCTGCATATCCCTATTTACTGTTTAAACCAGCAGCTCCAAGAGACATCTGGCGATTTTCCTTACGACCAAAAGCATCCCTCCTTGTCATTCTTCAGAGTGGATATGAGCTGATGGCAACCTGATCCCACAGAGCCTAGGGATGGCTGAAGGCTCAGTTCCCACTACATTATGGATTAGCTTCTGCCTTTTGCCAATACTGTTTCCACCTCTCCCAGAGAGTGTCCCCTGAAAGAACTCCCCTATAAACCTCTAAATGTAACTCAACCTACGAGACACAATTTGTTTCCAGGGAACGCATTCTAATACAGTATCAGACCAAAATGTTTAACAGAGAACATGATATCCAATTATATTATAATTTCCACACATTTAATTTTTATTTGTTTTATTAGAAAATGAGAGTAAAGTTGCGGTAATGACAATCTTCTGAACTTTAAATGGAGCTATGAACACATCCAGATTTTCAAATAAAATTTCACCTACTGATATTTCAGGACTGTCCATCAATTTTATAGGTAAGATTCTGGTTCATTTTAGGTTGTAATGAAATAAAATATATGCTGCGTGCCAAAACTACATATCTCAAGCATATGCCAGCTGTTAGCAAAGAACACCACCAGAAGATCTAATTTGATTTCCAAATCAGGTATGAATATGTATTGTGATTTCTAATTGGCATTAAGAATTAAGCAATCATCCAAATAATTAAAAGTACTCTATTTGGGAGAAAAATTTTATTTGAGCTCTTTGGTCATTATAAAATAAACCATTGATATTTGAGGCTTTTCCCCCTGACCTACCACCAAAGGGAGATTTCTCCAATATTGAGGGTATTCTTTGTAGTTAAAAACCTGGCAACTTTTTCATTAAAAAGTAGTTTAAGAATGTATTTTATGACATCCTTTTAAACACACATTATATCTTCAACACTTTCTCTTCCCATTTCTCTTCTCTCCAAACCCACTTCACTTCTAAATATATACACAGTTTTCTGTACTTTTCAATTGTGTCTGAAGGCAAATTCCAACCCAGTCAAAACTGCAGCATTGAGCAAATTCTGGTGAATACTCTGTGACATCACTCCATGTGATCTCCTCCTACCCCTCCTATCAACACCTCCTATTTTGAGATGTCTGCTCTTCTCATGTTGTTCTAGACCTCTTATCTATCCAAGGTAAAATATATATTATAGTAAGTACAAGACACACAGTTGGACAGGGAGACCTATATCCTGTATAGTTTTTAAATCACTCCTGTTGATTCTGGTGCAATTTAACTTGCATCACCTCTAAGAGTCAGTGTACACTAAAGCATAAGGAATGTAGTACATGTACCATTTTAGAGGCATTTACATTGGAAAAAACCATATGACAACAAGCAATAGTTAGGGTTCAGAAATAAATTTCTGCTTATTAAATTTAGGCACTGAAAGGAATATATCTGAGGGAGTCTATATCAGCAAATCAAGTTACACCTCTAACTTCTTCAACACAAACATGAAAGTCCTCTTTGTTGAATACTGGTGAAACAATGACTAATACAGTGTCTTAAACCTTTGATTATCTCACTTTTTAAGAGAATGTAAATGTGGTTTAAACATTAACATGTCTTTACCAATTGTAATACTTTGTAGAAATGGTGGCCTAAGATACCAGGGTATATTAATACGCATTAATCTTTTGAACAATTTAATTAACTTTAACATATATATTCTGGTCATAAACTAGAAAATGGAGGGATATTTTTGTAGTTTGTTTTACCTAAATTCATTATAGAAAAGTAAAGCCAGATGATATCAATTATGTACAGTGTTGTCAGGATCCTGAACCCTTAACCAGCTGGTAATTGTGTTAGCTTCTCCCCTTGTCTTGTGGTCCTTATCTCTTAGGAAAGTTCAGTATTGTCCATTTTATCATATGTATGGCCTTCCTAACCAATGGTCAGTGTACAAAGGATGGGCTTTTGAGTACTGAGAAGAATATTATCAAGAGACAAAATTGGGACACAAAATAGATCTTGACTAATTCTTTTTTCTACAACCTTGAATGACTTTCTATGCATTCTATAATATCAACTTGAGTGGATTAGCTGAACCCAAGTTTGCCTTAGCCTACTCATAATTAACTATTGTAGGAAGAATTTGCTATCTCCATATTTTCTCTAAACACATTATTATTTACGGAATGTTCCCTAAGTGACCAATACAGCAAGCATTAAAATTATACTTCATGCTCTCTGAATATACAGATTCATACTGACATAATACCTACTGAAATTTGTCAATATTACCTAGGCAATTCTTGGAATTTTGAATGAAAATTGATTTTTCAAAGCTCCATAACAGCCATGGTATATTTAGACCCTATTCACTAGTGATGGGGCAAGCTTCCTAAAGATTCGGTTCATTTAAAAAACAAACAAAAAAAGCAGTGAGAGTGCTTCCAATGGGACATATGTTTTGTACTTTTTACAGCAACAACTTGATTTCTTTCTAGTCTTTCACCTATTTATTTATTCAATGGTCACTCAGGTTTTGCCATGTATTGGAGATGGTTCTTGCTACTGTAGATAATAGCACTGCCAAGGATATAGTGAAAATGAGCAGAATATCTATCTCTCTCTCTTTTATAATTTCAGAAACTAAGCAAATTGGATACAGTAAGAGTGGGATGAGTTAGAGAGTGATTGTGATGATGAACTGCTTAGATTTCCCAGATATGCTCTTTTCTGATGACAGAGTTACAATTTTTATAATAAAAGCTTCAACTTTAGCTATGGAAATTTACATGATGTTGAATTTCAAGACCAGAACAATGTGTTTTGGGATCTTGTTTTCATCAGTCTTAAGCCACTGAAAGGCCATCCTTCAATAAGGTTATCATAGCTTCACAGCTTATGTGCCAGAACTAGAAAATATGGTATCAGAGTGTCTTTTCCACTCAACTTCAGGCTGAGTAGGCAATCATCTAGCCCATTGCCCCTGTCTCACATATTACCATGTATACAAATAAATATCCTCATCTTATGTGCACATGATCTGTATTCCTAATGGACCACAAGGAATAGGTTACTTAATTCTTCACTTGAATGGAAGTCTCATGGCCTTCACTCTTTCACTATATTCTAACAATGTTGAAATGTTCTATGTTCCACCTAAAGACCTATTCATTATTGGTATCAATTTCTTTATGTTCCAGGCTCATATTTTAGGGGAAAAACAAGGATTCATCAATATTATGATGAGTTCTAAGAATGGAACCAGAAAAGACTGAAAATGAGGAACTCATGTGAGGAATAAGACCAAAAATAGCCATTCTCACTTATTGGGATCTAAAACTTTCTTCTAACTTCTCAATCAGTATATCCCGTATTATTCAGTCTAAATTTCTGAGTGAGAGAATCACACAGTCCCAGTTGAAACCCATCACTAATAAATAATCCCAATAAATATCAATTCTAATAAAATTTCAAGACCAATTTTATTAGGCCTCCTCATAAATTACTAATTAGACTAAGAATAGGCTGCTCTGGAGCCAGATGACCTCCCTTCACTGCTGTTGGAGAATTAAAGACTGTATCATATTTGTCTTCCTGCTAAAGCAATAGCTTCCCCTAGCAGAAAAGAAGGAACATGATGGTGTTAAGTAAAATGAGTTGAGTGCTTGGCGATCATCTCAACAGAGCACACCAGTGCACCCAGGTTTACCAGTACCCTATGCAATTTAACATTATATATTCTCTCTCAACATCAAAACCATCTCTCTTCCCACAGAGTATCATGCATCTGTTATCCATTCCAGGGAGCAGAACACTGTGAAGTGGTTACTAATTCCAGGGGAGGATTCTGAACACTTATGCCCACTGCATCTTAGTATCAAAGGCAGCAAAGCAAACAAAATGCACTCAAGCACTGAATGGAACAATGCTTTAGTCACATATAGGAGAGAAGGAGCAAAATCAGCTCCAATAGTGTGTGTTGTTCCCTCATGGCCTGTGGGTACCAACCCCCACACTCTGCTAAGCAAACAGCTTATGCACAACCTTACGATGCTCCAGAAAGATGTGTCCCATCCCCTGTGGATTCTGAAATACTGAAAGCTAGGGGCGTTCCTAAAGGTCACTGACATACAAGCGCAAGCAAAACAAAAGAACACTCACTCAGCCTGAAACAGGAAAGATATTCCTCACAAAGGTGATAAACCAGATACAGTCTGTGTTGACTCTGTTGGTAAGAAAGTGTTCCAGAACTAAGGCACATTTTTACATGGCTGAGAGGAGGACGACAACAGTGCACATGGTACTTCCTTGATCAACATCTCCTGACCCCGCTTTGCCAATTACCACTTTGCCATTTTTACTCCCTCTGAAAGCAAAATACCTTGACGAAGATGTTGATAATCGCTCTCCTCAATCCCTCTATACCAATTCTCTTTTTTCATTTTGCTACCTCCCAACTTGATAGACTAGAAGTAGCAAATGCTGGTGTTCCTATGTACCTTGCAAATACCCAGCCTTCAAGAATCCTCAAAGCACAGCAAGTGCACTCATTGATTATAGTATATGTTGGTAGAACATTCAGCTTAACTTTCAGTATCATGAATGATGTCTCATCCAGATTTCAAATCTGAAAAATGATAATCCTTTGAATCATATAAAATTACTATTATTTTCTAAAGTTCTGAGGACATTAAATTTCTACTGGATTGCATAAAGGGACTAGTAACCAACTGACTTACTATATAAATATCAGCCTGTAAAACTCAATGCAATTTGTTGCCAATTCCTTTACTTTAGTGCATGTGTATGAGTATTTAATTTTATAAAAGGCACACAGTATATCCAATGTTTATCATGTTTCCTGAGCTGTTAAGATTCTGTAACTCATTTCTATGTATTTTTGTTACTTTACAAAATTACTTGGACTAGTATATATTTTGTAATATTTAATTCAAGCAGCTTCTTGTTTTATTACATTGCATTATATGAAGTGCACATTACCTTAGAAAAAATAGTATTTCCTGCTTTACTCTTTTGCACCATACAAAGTCTTCTTAAATCCTGCCTGAGTATCCAACCTTCTATCTACTGTTACTTCTTTTCAGAATTAAGAACTTCCTTTAGCATTTAAGCTGTAGGCAATTACCATTTTTTACTCATGTCTAATTGTTCTTGTTTCACTTTTCTTTTGGTAGGATATTTTAGTTAGATGTAAAATTACAGATAGACTTTTTTCTTTTAATACTTGGAGTTATCCCACCTTCAACTGCCTCTATTATTTTCGATAAAAAGATAATTGATATTCCCTTACTTTGTAATATTCATTGCACTCTTGCATGTAATCTGTCTTATATTTTGGCAATTTTTAATTATTTTTATTTATCTTTGATTTTAAGTAATTTTTTATGATGTGCTTAGGTGTAGTTTCCTTTTTATTTCTTCAGTTTAGGATTTGCTGAAATTCTTTCATTTATAGATTGCTGTTTTTCACTGATTTGGAATATTTTTGGCCACTATTACATCAAATATTTTTCTGCTCAGTTTTTTTCTCTCTTCTTTCTCTGGACCTCAATTTGTATATGTTAGATTAAATGATATTGCCCCCTAAGTCGCTGAGGTTCTGTTTACATATTTTTAAATTATTTTCCTTCATTCTTCAGATTGATATTTATTGGCTTATATTCAGATTAACTGGCATTTTTTATTAAGTCTCCAATCTACTGTTAAACTCACCCACTTAAGTTCCATTTTATCTCTTGGGCTGTAACTTACATAATTTTCATTTTATGTTTTATGATATTCATTTCTTTGCTGAAATTCTAAATCTATTTACTTATTGTTACGAGTTGCATTATATTCCTCTAGAATTCTCATGTTGAAATCCTAACTCCTAGTATCTCAGAATGTGACCATATTTGGTAATAGGGATATTGCAGATATAATTAGTTAGGCTAAGATGAATTCGTTAGAGTGGGCCATAACCCAATATGTCTGTTATCCTTAGGAAGAGGAAATTTTGACAAAGCCATGCACACAGGGACAACGTCATATGAGAATGAAGGCAGATTGGGAATGTGCTTCTATAAACCAAAGCACACCAAAGACTGCTAGCGAACTACCAGAAGTTAGGTGAGGGCAGTGAAAAAGATTCTCATATCCCTTACAATGATCAATCCTACAAACACATTCAAGTTGGACTTCTAGCCTGCAGAATGGGAAACAATATATGTCCATTGTTTAAGCCACTCAGTTTATGATACTTTGTTATGATAGATCTAACAAACTAATAGACTTTCTTTTTTTTCAATGTTTGAATGTATTTTAAATATTGTTTTAAATTCTTTGTCCCTCACTATCAATAACTCCGTCATCTTGGGACTGTTTATATTGTTAAGTCTTTTCTTGATTGTGGCTATTTTCCTCCTTCTCACATGACTAGCAATTTTTTATTTCTATGCTGAATATTGAGAATGATGTATTGTAGGAGTCTGGGTTATATTTTATTCCTACAAAGGATGTTTGTTTTAATTATGGGAAGAAAAATTGCAGATGGCTCCTTTTAATTCTGAAAAGCTTCTGTAAATGTTTAGGCCTTAGTTGCAAGGCATGACTCTTATCCTGTTTTGGTACTTAAAACTAAATGTGCTGCTTTTCTTAGGTCTCAATTGATTGCCTAAGAAGATTATCTAGATCCTTCCATTTTTAGCCTGACTAGAACTCTGACATCACTCATCTGTGAGTACCTCTGTAGCAGCTTCTTTCTCCTAGGCCTACTTAATAGAGTTTTGCTCTGAATATGGTCAACCCAATTACCAGCCAAAAACCTTTAGGAGTCCTCCTTACAAACTTCTGGGTATCCCACTCTGCATGTCTTTTTTTTCTTTCCAGGATTCTTTCCCATAAATCCAAGCTGCTTTTATGGCCAAAAAACTGTATTCTCTCTCTCTCTTCACTTCAAAAAGACTCCATGATCTTCATGGACTCTTTCTCCCTTTGATTTATGGAAGAGTAAACTAGAATTAGTATTTCTCTTTTATTAAGGATGATAGTCTTATGCTGCCAGTTATTGTTTAATACCTGAAAACTATTACCTTGTATTTCTTTGTAGTTTTATAATTGTTTCTGTGAAGGGGAAGAGTAAGTTTAATGTCTATTAATGTGTCTTGGACAGAAGGTGCAACCTATGTTACACTTTTAAAATATAATTATTTTAAAATTCGTATCAAATAACTATTATATTTTTATCTCTTTTATATATGTTTCTAATTTTTTCCCCCTTCAAATGACTTGTCTCATCTTGATATTCTGGATAAATTTTTATTTATATCAATACTTTTTAATATGAAACATCTGGGGACAATTTATACCTCTGGATAATAATACTATTTCCCTCTGAGCTTCAAATAGTTTAGGACAGATCACCTTAATCCAAACTGAGTTACAATTTCCTTGACTTTTACTGTATATCGCCAAAAAGAAACATGTTTAAACTTCATATCAATCATTAATTCATTTTTCAACAGATATTATAAGTACCAGTTATGTGTCAGTTGCTGTTCTAATCTGGGTATAAAAATATGAATAAGAGAGAACTGCTATTACAGAGCTAGTAATCTAGTGGAAGGCAAAAAAGCTAAAAGTGGAAAAAAGTAAAATAATTTCACATAGTGAATTTTATATGAAAATTAATCAGGGTAATAGAGAAGCATAGTGGGATTGGGTGGGATGGGTGTGCTCTTGCTGTAGAGAGGGTCATGCAAAAGGCCTCATTTGATAAGACGACAACAGGTAAGCTGACACCTACCTGTTAGATGAGAAAAAAGATCAGAGAGATGTGGACTCCAGGCCAGAGACAGCACAGGGACAAACAGCTTATGGAACAGAAAAAGACTTTAGATTAGATGTCTCCCTTGAGTCAAAGGCAACTACATGAGTGAAATTGTTTTGAAATGTTCCAAATATTGGACTAGTATAATAATTATATTTAATAATTTTTACTGATTTATTCCACATAATTAGTAAAAATAATCCTCATCACAATTTCACAACTATAAGATTCTTCCCTTAACAACAAGATAAATATTTATAGGTTAAGTTGTTGGTAACTTCAAGGTACTCTACCAATTTCTACCATGTATACAAAGAAAAGATAACATTCATCTCTGCCTTCAAATACCTTAAAAGCTATTGGGAGAAGGAAAAAAGATAAATTAAAAATAATCATTAATAAAACTTTTGCTAACATTAGATTCACAATATGAGTGATGTCACATTACATTATACTAGTGCCAACTTTGAAAATAGTATAGTAGACCTGAGAAGACAGCAAAAATTTGAGTACTACTAACAACTAATCCTTATTGAAAACTTGTTCTATTCCTATCTTAACCTGACAGCTTTAACTCTTAACAACTCTGTTTTAGATTTAGACTGCTGACGATTTTTTTTCTTTCAATAAACATTCATTAAATAAAATATACACAGTAAATAAATATTTCGTGTAGTTGCTGAGTGCCCTAATTGTTCAGAACATTACGCTAAGCAGTAAAGGGTTATCAAATTTTCTTTTCACCTTCAGGTACTCAACAAAAAGAAGTCTGTTTCGCAAGGGTCCCATCCTCTCTTTTTTCTTCTGAAGCTCCCTACCCCAGGCATTGTTTTCCTCCTGTCCTTTCCAAGCGATTTCCTACGCGGAAATTTCTCTAGATCATAGAACTTGAAAAGAATAAATATTTTCCCAGAAGACTGACAATGACGTCAAGGCCCGGTACCTCCAAGAACGCTCGCCAAGACCACTGTCTCTCGTAGGGCAGCATCTCGTCTTGCGCATGTGCCTCTGCTTCCCGTGAAGCCAAGAGGACTTTATTTAGATCACCCTGCACCCTGACGTAGCCGGGGTTTGCGCAACGTCGGCTTCTTGCCGGAAGTGGGAAGAGAAGGAAGAAATGTTGCAGTATCTAGGGGGCTTTATCTTAAGGTTGGAGGCTAATTGCAGTTTGAAAGCTGGGGGTTCTCAGGTGGATATAAAATCCTGCTTTACAAGAGGTGGCTAGAATGTGCCCTGAGGTGTGTTTCTGAGGTAAGTGGGAACGTGTCCTCCCTCAGTGCTCGATTAGGAGGGCCTAACCGGTCATTTTTAAAGAGCTTCACATTTCTGCTTGGCTTGCTTTAAAAGTCGTTTTCAGAGAGGTAGAACGTCTAGATTTAGTCTGGTCCAGGCTCTGCCACCGACTTGGCTTGTGTGTGTCCTTGGGTGAGTCTATGAACCTAACAGGCTTATGTATTATAAATTGAAAAGTAGACAAGGCCCCTTTAAGTCACCTTTCATTTCTTCTGAATGTTATTGCATGTCCATTATGTCACCTGAGCCGCAAAACCTTGGAGGTTAAATATCATTCGTCCCATTTTATAAGGAAGACATTAGAGTCCCAGAGTGCAAGGTCTGACAACAGAAAACTTTTATTAGAGGTCTCAGATCTTGAGAATAGAAGATTTTGCTGTAACTCCATGCCCAGTTCTCCTTTGTGTTTTTCTGTGCCATCAGTTACTGACACTGCCCTCTAACAGTTTTGGATAGATGGATGAATCTGCTGATGTACAGGTCAATGACACAGCATATCGGTTGTCTCTCTACCTTTCTGAGGTATTAACAAGTGTTCTCTTCTCAAGGTGTATCTTGTGCTTTACTTGGTTGAAGACTCCGAATCCAGTTCTGCTGCTTTCAATTGAATCAGACACCACGGAGACATCTCCAGTCACCATAATGCTTATCACGGGCCACCGTTAATATGATGGAGTACCTGCTGCAGGGTAAGTGGACCAGGAAGCTTGGATTACCTGTTTTCCTCTTTGTTCAGCATACGTGGATAGGCTGTTATACAAAGGCAGCCTGCATACTTTCTGGCACAAAACAGACAACTTTAAAAAATTACTTTTAATTATGGTCACAGACAAATAACATTAAATTTACCATCTTAAACATAAATTTTAAGTGTATAGTCAGTAGTGTTAAGTATATTCACGTTGTTATATAGCTGATCTCTAGAACTTTTACATCTTGAAAAACTGAAACTATACCTATTAAACACAGATTTCCCCTTCTCCCTTCCCATAGCCCTTTTTTCCACTTTGTGTCTGATTTTGACTATTTAAAATACCTCATATAAGTGGAATCATACATCATTTATTTTTTTATGATAGATTATTTCGCCTAGCATAATATCCTCTAGGTTCATCCATATTGTAGTATGTGACAGGATTCCCTTTTTTAAAGGCAGAATAACATTCCATTGTCTGTATATATCACATTTTCTTTATCCACTCATCTGTGATGGACATTCGGGTTGTTTCCACCTCTTGGTTTTTTGAATAATGCTGCAGTGAACATAAGTGTGGAAATACCTCTCCAGATCCTGCTCTGAATTCTTTTGAATATATACCCAAAAGTATGTATTACTGAATCATATGGTAATTCCATGTTATTGTTACTAGCTCTATCTTATACAAGCAGAGGTTAAGTAACACACAGACGAGAAAACTTCAGACCCAGAGAGGGTAATGATTTTCAGGAATCAGAAATGTTTAGGGGAAGAATTTAAACTAATTCAGATCATTCATTTAGTGACTTAATTTAAACAAAAAGGGTTCTTAATTTTCACTCCTCAAGCTGCCCCTCTTTCAGTCTTTCCCATCTCAGTAAGTGCCACTGTCATTCACCAGTTGCTCAAGCCAAGCATTCAGGTGTCAATCTCCATTTTTTACTTTACCCTCACAACTAGTCCATTTCGAAGTCCTATTCATTTTACACCCAAAATATATTTTAAATATGTTTTTTTCTCCACCTGCAGAACCACACTCTGGTTTATCAAACTTTTCCTGAACTACTTTAGAACCTCTTACTTACTACATTGCTTTCACTTTTGATTATTTGTTTCTTCCTATACAATAACTAGTCATTTTTTAAATTGCATTATTAAAAAGTTAAAACATAAAGAAAATAGAAACTAATATAGACCAAATAGAGATTCCATTTCCATCATCTAGATTTCAGTTTCTATAATTTTGTAATATTTACTTCATCTTTATTCTTTTTCTGTTTTTAAAGAAAATTTCAGGCCTCATAACATTTTACTCTTAACCACTCAGTATACATCTCTAAACAAGGACATTTTCCTTCTTAATGCCAATATCATCATTGTTATCTAAAAATAATTATTGAGAAATTTTTAATATTATCTAATAGCAAGTTTCATATACTTGTGTCTCTTAAGTCTCATTGTTTTTTTTTAATGTGTTTTTTATTGAGGAACATAAAATGCACAAATGTTAGTATACAGCTTAATGAATTTGATGTATGTACACTCATGTAACTGTCACCCAGATAAAGCTGTCAAATCTCACCAGTTTTTTCCCCTTCACCTATTTTACCCATACCCCAATGGCCATCACTAGTTTATTGTGTTTTTTATTCTGTTTTGTTTGTTCATTTGTTTTGTTTTTTAGAGTTCACATATAAGTGGAATCATATGGTATTTTTCTTTCTCTGTCTGACTTATTTAACTTAACTTATTACCCTCTGAGTCTATACATGTAGTCACAAATTCCAGATTTCATTCTTTTTGGGACTGATAATATTCCATGGTATATTATGTACCACATCTTTATCCATTCATCTGTCGATGGGCACTTGGGTTGCTTCTACATTTTGGCTATTGTAAATAATGTTGCAGTAAACATAGGAGTGCATCTGTTTTGTCAAATTCATGATTTTTTTTTCAGAAGTGGAACTAGGTCATTGCTCTGTTTTTAGTTTTTTGAGAAACCTCCATACTGCTTTGCAGAGTGCCTGCACCAGTTTACATTCCTACCAACAGTGTAGGAAGGTTCTGTTTCCTCCACATCCTCACCAACACTTGTTAATTCTTGACTTGTTGATATTGGCCATCCTGACTGGTATGAGGTGATATTTCATTGTGGTTTTGATGTGCTTTATCCCTGGTGATCAGTAGTATTGAGCATTTTTTCATGTGCCTTTTGGCCATCTGTGGGTAAAATTGCAATATTTCCAGAATCTCTCACCTGGTTTTAGTGCATCTGCATATCAATAGGTGTTTCCAAGGGGTGGACAGAATTAGTCTATTGGCATATCAAGGGTGTGAGAGGGTTTATCTAGACTGGAGAGGTTGGGTGGAGCTCTCTTCTCTTCTGCTGCAGCCTGGTCAAAAGAGAGATGGGACGACTGCTTGTAAGAAATAAATGGGTTTCTTAACTTTATTTCTTCCTTTGACTGATTTTGGTTTCAAAGGTATTTTGCCCTGGGATTACCCCCACAACAGAGTTACACCATCTATATATCTTCTTTGGAAAGATGTCTAGTCAGGTCCTATGCCCATTTTTTAAATTGGATTATTTGTATTTTTGGTGGTGCGTTGTATGAGTTCTTTATAATATTTTGGATATTTGCCCCTTATGAATATATCACTTGCAAATATATTTTCCCATTCAGTAGGTTGCCTTTTTTTTTTTATTAATGGTTTCCTTTGCTGTGAAGATTTTTAGCTTGAAGTAGTCCCACTTGTCTATTTTTGCTTTTGTTTTCCAATGAGACATACCAGGAAAAAAATTATTAATTCTGATGTTCAAGAATTTACTGCCTGTGTTTTCTTCTAAGAGTTTCATGGTTTCAAGCCTTATGGTTACGTATTCAATCCATTTTGAACTCATTTTTTGTATATGGTGGAAGGCAGTGATCCAGTGTCATTCTTTTACATATAGCTGAGGTTTCCTAACACAATGTATTGAAGAGCCTGTCCATTCCCCACTGTGTATTCTTATCTCCTTTGGCATATATTAAATGACCATGGGTTTATTTCTTGGCTCTCTCTTCTGTTCCATTGATCTATGTATCTATTTTTGTGCCAGTACCATAGTGTATTCATTAGTATAGCTTTGTGATATAATTTGAAACCCCAAGTGTGATACCCCAGCTTTGTTCTTCTTTCTCAAGATTGCTTTATTTATAGTCTTCTGTGGTTCCATACAAATGTTGGAATATTTGTTCTAGTTCTGTGAAAAGTGCCATTGGTATTTATAAGGATTCCATCAAATCTGCAGATTTCTTTAGGTAGTATGGCCATTTTAACAATATTAACAATTCCTGGCCATGAGCACAGAGTATCTTTCCATTTATTTGTATCCTCAATGTCTTTCATCAATGTATTACAGTTTTCAGAATACAGGTCTTTTACCTCCTTTGTTAAATTTATTCCTAGGTATTTTGTTCTCTTAGATACAACTGTACATGGGATTGTTCTCATAATTTCTCTTTCTGCTAGCTCATTATTTGTATATAGAAACAACAGATTTCTGTATATTTTTATCCTATGCTTCAATGAATCCATTCTAATTTTTTTTATGGTCTAGTCTTTAGGGTTCTCTAGATATATTATCTACAAATGTGACAATTTTACTCCTTTCTTCTAATTTGGATGCCTTTTATTTCTTTTTCTTTACTGATTATTGTAGCAAATACTTCCTGTACAATGTGAAATAAAAGTGGGGAGAGAGTGGGCATTCTTGTCTTGCTCCTAATCTTAGAGGAAATGCTTTCAGCTTTTTAGCATTGAGTATGATGTTAGCTGTGGGTTTGCCATATATATGGCCTTTGCTGTGTTGAGATATGGTCTGTCTGTACCCACTCGAGAGTTTTTATCATGAATGGATGTTGAATTTTGTCAAATGTTTTTCATCATCTATTGAGAACAGCATATTGTTTTTTATCCTTCCTTTTGATATGTGGTATATCACATTGATTTATTTGTGGATATTGAATGTACCATCCTTGCATCACTGGAATAAATCTGTCTTAGTCATGATGAATAATCTTTTTGATGTATTTTTGAATTTAGTTTGCAATATTTTGTTGAGAATTTTTGCATCTATGTTCATCAGGGATATTGGCCTATAATTTTCGTCTTTTGTAGTATCTTTGGTTTTGGTATCAGGGGGATGCTGTCCTTACAGAATGAATTTGGAAGCTTTCCTTCCTCTTCAATTTTTTGGAATAGTATGAGATGGATAGATATTAACTCTTCTTTAAATATTTGGTTGAATTCTCATGTGGAGTCATGTGGTCCTGGATTTTAGTTTGTAAGGAGTTTTTTTTTTTCTGATTTGATTTCATTACTAGTAATGAGTCTGTTCAGATCTTCTATTTCCTCCCGGTTCAGTCTTGGAAGATTGCATGTTTCTAGGAATTTATCCATTCCTTCTGGATTGTCCAATTTGTTGGCATATAATTCTTCATAGAATTTTCTGGTAATTCTTTGTATTCCTGTGGTGTCAGTTGTAACACCTCCTCTTTTGTTTTTGATTCGATTTGAGTCCTCTTTTTTTTTCCTGATAAGTCTAACTAAAGGTTTATCAATTTTGTTTATCTCCTCAGAGAAGAGCTCTTAGTTCCATTGATCTTTCATGCTGTTCTTTTAGTTTCTATTTTATTTTTGCTCTGATATTTATTATTTCCTTCCTTCTCCTACCCTTGTACTTTGTTCTTCTTTTTCTTACTTCCTTTGGTGTAGAATCAGATTGTTTGAGATTTTTCCTGTTTCCTGAAGTAGGCCAGTATCACTATAAACTTCCCTCTTAGAAATGCTTTTGCTGCAACCAAAAGATTTTGAACTGTTGTTTTTATTTTCATTATTATCCAAGTATTTTTCTATTTTCTCTCTGATTTCTTCATTGACCCATTCGTTGTTTAGTAGCATGTTGTTTAGCTTCCACATGTTCTTGTTTTTTCAAGCTTTTTTTTTTTTTCCATTTCATACTGTTGTGGTTGAAAAAGATGGTTGGATGATTTCAGTCTTCTTAAGTTTATTGAGATTGTTTTGTGGTCTACCATGTGATCCATCTTGGAGACATTCTATGTGTACTTGAAAAAAATGTGTATTCAGCTGTTTTTGAATGTAATGTTCTGTATTTATCAGTTAAGTCCATTTGGTCTAATGTGCCATTCAAAGCCACTGTTTATTGACTTTTGTCTGGGTGTTATACCCATTTATGTAAGCAGTGTGTTAAAGTCCCCTAGTTTTATTGCATCATTGTCAATTTCTCCCTTTCTGTCTGTTAATATTTGTTTTACATATAACAGTGCTCATCTGATAGGTATGTGTATATTTACAACTGTTTAATCTTCTTACTGGATTGAGCCCTTGATCATTACATAATGTCCTTCTTTGTTACTTGTTTCAGTCTTTGTTTTAAAGTATATTTTGTCTCGTAGAAATACTGCTACTTCAGATTTTTATTCATTTCTATTTGCAGGAGATAGTTTTTTCCATCTCTTTACTTTTGGTCTGTGTGTCTAAGTTTGAAGTGAGTGTCTTCTTGGTAGCATATAGATGGGTCTTAATTTTTTTTTTAATCCATTCAGTCACCCTCTGTCTGTTGATTGGAGCATTTAGTCAATTTACATTTAAAGTAACTATCCATAGTACGTACTTATTGCCATTTTGTTCTATATTTTGTAGTTGTTTTTGTCATTCTTCTGTGTTCCTCTCTTTTGCTCTCTTCCCTTGTGTGTACTAACTTTCTTTAGTGTAATGGTTGGATTGCTTACTTTTTATTTTTTATGTGTCTATCACAGGTTTTTGGTCTGTGGTTACCATGGACTTCATATATGACATCTTACATATATAGCAGTCTATTAAGTTGATAGTTACTTAAGTTTAAACCGAACTACATTTTTTACTCCCCTGCCCCCACATTTTAGGTATAGGATGTCTTGTTTTAAACCTTCTTATGTAGTGATTCCCTTAACTAACTTTTTGAAGTAATTGATTTTAATATTTTTGTCTTTTACCCTTCATACTAGCTTTTAAGTGATTGATCTACTACCTTTGCTATATGTTTGCTTCTATCAGTATAATTTACCTGGCATAAAGGGAAAAGAGGTGCAGTTTGGGGATGTCCTGGGAGGCTGCTGTCTGGAGCCATGCCAGTGAGGTTGCTGGAGGGAAAGGGTGTAGTCTGAGGGTATCTGGCATGTGCACTGTTCAGAACCATGTTAATGGGGTGGCTGGAGTTGGAAGGGGGCAGGTGGGGTGAATTTGTGTTCCTGTTGTACTATTAACAACTTGATGGGAATGCTGGATCCCTGGGGGGAATTTGGGGCTTGTCAGAGTCTATATGGGCCTGCCTCTCTTTTACTTCTCCTTTCATGTGTCACCATTTTTTAGGAGCAAGTCAAATAATATTTCCATTATAAGTTTAAAAGAAAGTTTTCTTTCAGCAAATATTCAGCTGTTTAGCTGTCACTATGTATATGGTAGGAATGGCATATGGCACAGGAAGAAAGAATGGTGATCAAGGCAGACAGGGTTATTGAATTTATGAACTGTTATGGGGGAAGAAAGACAAATATGTAGACAACCTCAACATCTTCTAATAAATATGTTGATTGAGGAGGTAGAGGTATTGTGGAACAACCTAAGAGGAGAACCTAAACCAGATAAGGGCTATCAGGAAAAATGTCCCCAAGAAGTATCTTCAAAGGCAGATCTTAGTAGGGAAAACTTGGGAAGAGAGAAGAAAACATTTTACAAACAGAAAACATTGTTTATGAAAAACGTCTGGAGGTTAAAAGGTACATAGTGCTTCTCAAAGGGATGGCCTTGCCAAAGGGGTGTAAGGATTAAATTCACTTTGAAAAAGAGCCACTACTGTTTTGGACAATGGTTGGATGGAAATGATTAGTGTCTTTCTAGATAACTATACTTTCTTTTTTTATCTTCTAATTTACCAACAATTCTCAGTGTATTAATTCATTAAATGAGATTATAGTTAGGTTTTAGTGTCCTATAATATATGTGTCTTGTAGGGGAATAGTAATTTATGAATCTGAACTCTGATATTATAAGCTTTCAATTTAAGACACTTTACTAATTTAGACATTTTTTTTATAATTACATAGACATTAAATTTTACCATTCTTTTTGTTCCATTTGCAAATAAAATAAATTTTGCTTTTACTATCAAAACAGGCTTCTAAATTTTGAAGACTTTAAATGTTTCGTTGTGGAAAATATTAACTATATATGAAGGTAGGGAGAGAAGTATAATGAATCTCAATGTACCTTTCACTCAGCTTCAGTAATTATGAAATCATTTATACCCTCACTCATTTCCCTCCTCTTTCCATTGAATACTTAAAGTAAACCATGTAATTTATTTATAGTTCAATATATATGTGTAGTTCAAGGTATATCTGTAAAAGATATTTAATACATAATGATAATACCATTATCACAACTAAAATATTTGTGCATCTCCAATGTTTTCAGATTTCTAGACAGTGTGGAAAGACATTTTAAATGCTTTGTAAATTTAGAAATTCAAGTAGTATAGTAATGCATAAAACTCAGCTGAGGTGAAAATAATAGTTTAAATACCTATTTTTAACTTTAACACATGGAGACAAAAACATCTAGATCATAAATGCTGCTTGCACAAAATGTATTTAAGATTCATATCAATTTAAGAGATGGTAAAGGAATGTGTTTATTCAAATGTGATATATGATTTTAATACTATGACTCTTTTTCTCTTTTCCATATAATTTTTGACATTCTGAAATTATGTGTATAATATCTTTGTAATGAATGAACTATGGATCCTCCAAGGATGCATCCACTGGTTTAGCATTGTTTAAATAGTATAGTTCCAAATATGTGATGTTCATTTAGTATATTCCAGTCAAGATTTCATAATAAAACTTGACAACATGTGTCATCTCTGGAGGACCAAAACTAACCATTAGTCATAGTTCACTAAGAGTCTCATATAGTGAAGAAGAATTCTTAGGTGATGAAACCAGTTAGGTGTCTTCTATGCTTTATACAAATACAGAATTTTCAACTATATTCCAATAGATTCTCTCAAGAGCATCCCATTTCACAAGAGCAAGTACGGGCAAACTTCCTCAGCAACGTTGTGTTGGGTGACACTGTCGTGTTGCTGACAGCATCCATTCCAACTGCCTCTTGGTATGCACACTATAGAGGCCAGATGCTAGAACATTTGTGACTCAGTTTACAGATACATTTGGAATTTCATCTATCAAATTCATCTGTAAAATGTTTGAAAAGCAGAAATAGAACACTAGGAATTAGAAGCCTGCCTAACATCTGCTACTTTTGTTATTTCCTCTGGCAGTAGTATCAGTGACAGCATTTGCTTCGCTTACCCAACCCTTGTCCTGCCCAGCAGCTATTTCAGAGGTCTTAGTGTCCATTCCCTGGTATGAAGGGTATCAGGAGGTAGTGTGTGAGCATTTATTTTACTTGTATATATTAGAGCAGAAGAGGCATAGTTCTGGAGCTGGCAACTGTCTCAGCATATTTCCATTTTAGCACAGGGCTTCCTGTTAGTGGCAGGGGTAGCATGCTGCTGCGGTGATAATTTCCTGATTCTCACTTCCTGGAAGTTCTAGAGGCAGTCAGAATCTTGGTAGCACAGAACTACAGTGTGACTTTGGTTATCTATCTTGGAATATCAGCTTAGACTGTATTTCTTCAGTGTATCCAAATATTTTTACAAGCTATGTAAAACTGTTATAATAGATTACATTTTGTTTAAAATAGAGTGGATTCTCAAAAATTGTACCTGGCTGATACACTATTCTTGTGTATGCCACATAGTAAATGTGCTATATTTTGATATTTCTTATCCCTTAATCATACTTTATTAAAAGTAAGAGGCCACAAAGAATAACAGGGAAAATCTACTTATTTAGGATGCTTGTCAGCTCATCTCACCTTCAACAAATGTAGCTAATAAGCATGTAACAGCCAACCAGCAGATTTATAGACAAGGTAGAATACTTGAATTCATGTTTTAGTCTTAGCTTCATTTTTCAGGGTAAGGGTCTCCATGATTTGAAATTCTTCATTGTGCCCAGTGCCACTGTTGATTTTGTGGCAGTTACTTGGAATTTCCTTGAGTTTCCATTTTCGCATTTGGAAAATAGAAATAATATAATAAATAATACTGAACATACACAGTAATTGGCAAGACTTTGTAGAACTTATACATGTACTGATCTTTGTACAATAACTGCCACAGGGAATATGGAACATTAGTGTTGCTGGTGGTACTGGTCACAGTGTTCATGATACTTGGATTGGTGGTCATTGAAATTTTTATAGTCAGTAGTTAGAGCATGAGTCTCCAAATGAGATCCAAATACTGCAGAAAACTTGCCTTTTATTATAAATTTCAATTGATAGTATTCCACAGCATATATATATGTATACATATATAAAACAAGTAAGTGTGTGTGTGTGTGTGTATGTGTGTAGAGAGAGAAATACCTGTATGTTCAAAACAAGCACTAATATTAATTACCAAAATATGTGGAGTATATTGGGGGGAATGAAGGAAATAATTATTAGTTTATTATAATGTAGAATATTTCAAGCAAGATTTAATATTGGACAAAGATTAAATACGTTGAAATATACAAAGCCAATATGGACTATCTAACTCACAATCATTGTTTTTATTGTTAATCCTTAACATAATATCTACCCTTTTAAATTGTTCAGTACACAATATGGTCATATTAACTACTATAGGGACCATTTTGTACAACAGATCTCTAGAACTTATTTATCTGGCATAACTGTAACTTTATACCTGTTGAACTGCAATTCCCCATTTGCCTCTACACAAACCTCTGACAATCACACTTATATTCTCTGCTTCTGTTTGACTATTTCAGATGCATCATACAAGTGGAATCATGCAGTATTTGTCCTTTTTTGACTGGTTTAGTTCACTAAGTTTAATGTCTTTAATGTTCATCTACTTTGTAGCATCTATAAGATTTCCTTTTTTAAGGTTGAATGATATTCCACTTAATGTATATGCTACATTTCTTTATCTACTCATCTGTCAGTAGACATCTAGGTTGTTTTCATATCTCAACTATTGTGAGTAATACTGTCAACATCATAATCCTTTTTAAATAGGATGTTTTCAGGAAAAACAGAGTCCTTGAGTTAGAAAAACTTTAAATGTTGGGTGTACTTTGGAAGAACAATTGGAACAAATTGGAAATATGTATAAAGCTATAGTGTATTTTTGTTTATGAAAGAATTCATTCATTTATTTAAATGGATTTTCTACTTTGAATTGTTTTAATTTTATTTAAAATCTTTTGTTGAACTGATGAAGTAGAAAACAACATATTTTGTATTAATTTAAATAATTTGTAATGATTTTTACTGTGATGAAGGCAATTTAATTTACCACATGAGAATTATATTACTTAATTTTCTTGTTAAATTATATATCACATGTATGATTCACAGTATGAATTGTTGTCAGTAATGCCATGGAAACCTTACTTAACTTAAAATTAATACCATATCAAAATATTAGTATACATTTTAAATAATTTAAAACACCCATAATCTTTTCAACTTAAAACATCTATTTCTAGTTTTCTACATTGCTATTCAATGTTAATCTATACATATACTCAGTTAAAAATATTTGAGCTCATATTATGCATGCTTTTTTTTGTTTTGATTACTTTTCCTTCAGTAACATATTATTAAGGGATTTCTGCTACAGTGTAGTCTAAATAATCACAGACTCTAATGTCTGCTCAATGGCATCTCACATGAATCACAGATTAATAAATACTCCCTTTTCCAATTTTTTAATCAATACAAAAAATTGCCACATATGTATTTTTATGAGTAGAAGTTTTTGTTTCTGTTTTTCTTTTATTTTGACTTTGGTTCAATATTCTTTTATTGAAAATAAAACCCTGGGTCAAAAGATAAGTCTTCCTATATGGTTATATCTGTAAGTTTCATATTGTCTTTCTGCTTTTCTAATGATTTTAAAAGTCACCAACAGTATAAGAATGTACCAATTTAAGCACAGCATGAAACATATTTGGAGTTACCACTTTCTCTCCCCTAATTTAGTGGACAAGGAAATGGACATAATCATTTTTTTTATCTCTTAGAGTATACCTACTTTAGCCAAATACTCTATTC